>JBBBDQ010002313.1:717500-727650 GCA_037127315.1 Ascarosepion bandense | reverse complement strand
GTGTGTGTGTGTGTGTGTGTGTGTGTAATGTAAGTGTATGCATATTTGCTGAGTATATGTGAAGTTTATTAACATACTTGAGTAAATATGTTTAGTATTATTTATACGCGTATAAGTCCGGTCTTCATAAATATATATGTAAGTATGCGAACCCAATATATATGTGGATATGAATGGATGTGAGTATATGTAGGTGTACGTACAGACGCATTTATATGTACATATGTGTATGTGAATATAAATGTGTATGCGTGAGTGTGTTCATATGTAGGTTTATATGTACATACACATTCATATGCTTGTGAGTGGCGTGTAATGGTTTTATGGTCATTACTTCCGCCAAATGAACTTTCATCGTCTGATCTTAATTATTCTTAACCGAAATAACTCTGTTTTGGATCCTGTTACTTGAGTTTCATTACATTTCGAAAGAAATATTTATTCTGGGAAAATATCTGTACCGAATGGAACGAATGTAGTGTAGTGAGCTAATTTAGTTCATAAAAATGAATTATAATTTATAACCACTCTAAATGATGTGCCTAATTTTCCTTTATAAATATATATATATACATATAGATTGTTTAATACTTAGTTTTTGACCCTAATAGGGTTAGACCAGTACACATTTGTATTAAAAAGTGTTGTATATAATTATATTGTAGGACTTTTGAATATTTTTCATTTATAAACGAGTTATTTCGCTACCTGGGTTTCCACCATGAGTGGTTTCTTCAGGCGATTTTTAATAACGTTAAATTAAAAATTCGACTTTGATAAAAAACACTCATGGTGGAAACCAATGTAGCAAAATAACTCGTTTATAAATTATATATATATATATATATATATATATATATATATATATATATAACGGTAAAGAGGGTCCAACTATAAACCTTCTCATAGAATCTCCACAGACCCTGTTGCTTTCATATATTTGAATTAGTTTTTATTTCACCAACAAATATTCGACTTTGTTTTTCAAATATATCTTCGTTATATATATATATATATATATATATATATATATATATATATTGTTTAATACTTAGTCTTTGGCCCTAATAGGGTTAAACCAGTACACATTTGTATTAAAAAGTGTTCTATACAATTATATTGTAGAACTTCTGAATATTTTTCATTTATAAACGAGTTATTTTGCTACCTTGGTTTCCACCATGAGTGGTGTCTTCAGGCGATTTTTAATGTTATTTTCATGTTATCAAATATCGCCTGAAGAGACCACTCGTGGTGGAAACCAAGGTAGCGAAATAACTCGTTTATAAATGAAAAATATATATACATGTATATATACTGATTGTTTAATACTTAGTTTTTGGTCATAATAGGGCTAGACTAGTACATATTTGTATTAAAAAGTGTTCGATACAATTATATTATAGAACTTTTGAATATTTTCTGTTTTTAAACGAGTTGTTTTGCTACCCAGGTTTCTACCATGTGTGGTGTCTTCAGAAGATTTTTAAAAATAACTCGTTTAAAAATTATATATATATATATATATATATATATATATATATATATATATATACTAATATTCATTATAGTTGTAATACCAATAACAAGAAAACTAATTATGTCAAGATTATCAATAATTAAACTACAACTGAGATCGTCTTGAAACCCACCAGGAACGAACCCGCAGGGAAAAGAAGGGGAGGAAAAAAAGAAACAAACGAAATACCTGAACAAAAAGTCAAGCAATTCGTGAGAAAGAAAAAAAAAACCAAGACGAAAACCTTAACAATAAAGAGCTCAAAACGAACGCAGAGAGCACAAAACACCCAACGCGAAAGTAGAGCAAACAAAATCGAAAATCTAAGTGAGCCAATAACCTACCACGGTTTCGCTTAACAGCTCGTCAGGGGAAATTGGCCAATTTTCCCTGACGAGCTGTTAAGCGAAACCGTGTTAGATTATTGGCTCACTTAGATTTTCGATTTTATATATATATATATATATATATATATATAATTCCAAGTGAAGAGGACTCAAGGAAATTATTATTTTGAGTGGGGCTCTGGCATTTATCTAATCTAAACTTATTTATAAATGAGTGTGTGTGTGTGTGTGTGTGTGTGTCTGTGTGTGTGTCTGTGTGTGTGTATCCGTTACCTATAGACTCCGAAACGGCTGAAATACAGAAATATTCTTTAGGCAGAGTCTGAGCACCAAGATGACGGATTAGTTTTAAAGTTTTCATTACACCCGAGCAACGCCGGACTATACAGCTAGTTTTATTATAAACAGTGCTCAATATAATGAGTGTTATAGAGCTTAATATAATATAATTATATGGTTATATATCAATTTGATATATAACCATAAAGAGAGTATAAGAGAGACAGAGAACCAGTCCAAAATTATATACATATTCCCAGAAAAGAAAAACGTGTATAGATATTCTAATACTAAATTTATTTAGACTTCCCTGGATTAATACAAGTTCAGCTTTTTAATCTACAATCACAAGAGAGGCTTAGTGGTGATCTTTAGCTTCCAGACGTTTATTAGTGCAACGAACTACTGCTTGGGCAACGTTAGCCAGTGTCCAGTGGAATTACCGCACATGCCTGTTCAATATCTTGTCTAATAGCCGCTAATGTCGTCGGTGTTCTACGATACACAACATCCTTTAAGGCATGTTGTTGTTACAACACGAAAATAACGCAGTCTGACGAGAAAATATTGTACTACGGTAAACAGCTTCATCTTTATTTGATAAAACTAAGACAAACAAGGTTTTCTTTTCTTGTAGTGCGTATACATTTTTGGCGAACTCTCTCTTTCTTTCTTCTCTGTCTGTGTGTGTGTCTGTGTGTCTGTCTGTCTCTCACTCTCTCTCTCTCTCTCTCTATATATATATATATAAACTTATTTATAATTGAAACTTTGTCTCTGTTTGTGTGTATGTGTGTGTGTGTCCTTTACCTATAGACTCCGAAACGGCTGAACCGATTTTCTTGAAATTTTACACAGTTGTACTATAAGCGTCTGCGAGTGTTCCTAGCTAGGTTTTGTGTCGAGGTACCCCCGATAAATATCGAAAATCGATAATCGAAAACATCGGGTTATAGAAGGAGTGGTCCGATTTTAATAAAATTTCATACACTCATAGACAAAGCCATAAGAAACGATATTCAGAAGTTTCAAGGTTGCAGTTCTTACAATAGTGCAGAAAATCGATAATATGTATATATATAAAAGGCAAGATGTTTGTGTGTGTACCGTTTATCTGCCTGTATGTCTGTATTTTTTCAGCCCTTTTATTTTAGTTTTTGCTTCGGGTTTGGCTTTAAGTAGGTATAATTGTAGTTCTTAGTCTCAGCCATGATACCATTTACTCAGAAGACTTATTTAGCCTTCAAATTCAGTTTACGACGATAAAACTTATTTGATATCGATACCAGGAAATCAAAATTTGACTTACATCCATTCATTTTTTCTTCAGGCTATGGTTTCACTTTAACTGGAAACAACTATTGCTTTTTAGTCTTTCGTGCCAACGTCCAAAGAGTCTGAGCTCCAGGACCATGGATTAGTTTTAAAGCTTTCATTACACCCGAGTAACGCCGGGCTATACCGTTTGTTAGAACATAAGTCAGAATTAATTTTTCTAATTTTATAAGAAGTGGTAGTGGGTTGTTACAGCAAGAATATTCACCTATGGCGCGTTTTTTTCTGTGTGAGGCTTAGACCTTTTTGAATGGCCCACGTATACCGTCATGGAATGTGTGCCTAGTGACGTGTACTACAGTTCTATCTCGCGAAGTGCGTTTCAATGACTCTACTAGTGGTTTGAAGTTCTTTCGAGTGATCAGTCAGTTAAGTGCCATACGTGATACACACTTGGGCGATCATGTCTCGAAAGAGATATGACTGACTGGACAGAAGATTTTACCGTGGAAGGTGACATTACTTTCTGCGGTAGACTGGTTGCCAACCAAGGCTATAGAATCCAACCTAATCTAGTACTTAACCCATAGAGGAAAGAATAAAAGATGGATTGATACTTTCTTAAGAGTATCTGCGCGTAAGTGAACTCGAACTAGGCTCAACTGGAATTAAATCTTGGCTTCCCGGTTTCTCATTCCGAGCCGATATCGACTGCACCACAGTGAACATCTTGGAGGGATACTTGGTTGAAATAAACTCGTCTGAACACTCGCCATTAATGAAACTAACTTGGTTTTGGAGATATTCAGTGTTGAACCGTTGAAGCTAGATCAGAGAATCGACCAGCTGCAAGGCCTTGTCAGCTAGACGTTATCTTGAGGTGCACCCATACACTGATTTTTGATCTGCGTAGAAATTTAATAATGATTTGAGAATGATAATATAAGATAGAATGAGGGCAAGACCGAAAAGTGTACCTTCAAGTTTCCTTCGTTGATTCCTCATTAACAATAAACTGCACGGTTCTACGCGATATAAAAGTAATTGACCTTAGTCTGGATCATCGAGTCAATGTGAACGATCCTTCCCTTGAGTTCAGAGTTTTTCATCTCCTAGAGAGGTTACCATCCAAGGCTATAGAAATCAGTTTGTCCTGCTATTTACCCAGAGCTGGAGTAGAAGAGTTGGATTCATACTTTTCCTTAGGCTCTTAATTGTAATAAACTCTACTGGAGTTCAAACTCGGCTGTCTAATTCCTCAATCCGAAACAAAATCTACCACTACCGGCCATAATTATTAGACCACTCCAATTTGGAAAAAAAATATGTATTTCATACTATTTTTAGTATTGATTGCCAAGTGGATAATTCTAAATGAAAATAGAATATTTTTGTTAATACTGCACAATAACATGTGTATCAAATGAACTGTTCTGGTATCCAGTTTTTGTGCTCTCTTCCCGATGCTAGTCTCTTCTTCTTATTGGCTGACCGAAGCAAAGGCTTCCTGGCTGCCTTGTAAAATTTTGTAAAGTAATAATAACAAAAGAACCATTCTATTTTCATTTAGAATTATCCACTTGGCAATAAATACTAAAAATAGTATGAGATACATGATTGCTTTATAAAAATTGGGGTGAGCAAATAATTATAGCCGCTAGTGTATATATATTTATATATATATATATATATATATATATATATATATATATATATATATAGCAAATCTACAGGGTTCGATTGGTAAATTGTCGCTATTTGCCTTGTAAATTTTTTGCAAAGTAATAATAACAAAAGAACCATTCTATTTTCATTTAGAATTATTTACTTGGCAATAAATACTAAAAATAACATGAAATACATCATTTCTTTTAAAAAACTGGCGTTGCCTAATAATTATGGCCAGTAGTATATATATATATATATATATATATATATATATATATATATATATAGCTAATCTACAGGGTGCGATGGGTAAATTGTCGCTATTAAGTAATAATAACAAAAGAGCCATTGTATTTCCATTTAGAATTATCCATTTCGCAATAAATACTAAAAATAGTATGAAATGCATCATTTCTTTTAAAAAAAACTGGGGTGGGCTCATAATTATGGTTGGTAGTGTACCGTCTCCCGTTTTTAAGGACTTGATAATTTAGAAAATAGTTCCATAGATGTTATAACCGAATAGTTTATGTAACAAACCCGTACTCTGCTCCTTTAAGATGTCTAAAGCGCTCTATCTCATAAAGAATTTATTATCGGGTGCTTCATTGATTCTTTGTGTCCTAACAGTTCAGCTGTTAGCAGTTGACCAAGAGAAGCAATATCAATAATTTGTCACTCAGATTGTTTGGGTTTTGTTATAATTGAGGAACAAACTTTATGAAAATAATAGACTCGAGCTTACTGATGACGCAAAAGAGTCTGATAGGGTGTGATACTGAGTCGTCGATGAGCGCCACTATTCATCTTTGAAAACGGGACACAGCTTACATCTTTCATAGAATTTGGAAACAGTTCTATTTCAGTCACCGGTTAAAATACTTTGCCAAGACTGGAGATCATTTTGAGCTAAGATTTTTAAGGTCAACACCAACAATTTTACCCAAACCGGTAGCCTTTTTCGAATCAAGTTTTTGAAGAGTGTGGAAACTTCTTAAGCTGAGGTAAAAACAAACAAGTTTATGCTTCGTTAGAAGAGGTTGCTATAAGTAGTGGGTGGCCCTTGCTGTTTAATGTTTGAGGTAAAATTCATCGCAAAGTTGGACTTATTCCAATGAAGAAAAAATGATTTACTGCGATTCTATTTATCAGATTCAATTGAAAAATATTACGACAGTTTAGAATGTATCCTGGAAACATACCGGGTATAAAGTTCGTGTGAACTTTTAAAAAAATTATAACTTTATTTGTATTTGCGAGAGAAATAATTTGTAAAAGAAAGTAAAGAAAGAAGTAAAACTATATTTGTTAAGGTTTTACTGAAATTTTATTTCAGTTTCCACATGTCCTCCATCATTAGCAATACAAAGGGTAATACAATTTTGCAGTTCACTGAAAACATTTGCCAAGTGACTTACAGTAATGCCTAAAATCACAGTTATTCTAGCTTTCAAATCTTTCAATGAACTCGGTTTGGTTGCATACACAATTGTTTTCACATGAAAAAATATAATGGAGTCAAATTTGGCGAATGTGGGAGCCAATAAAGTAATCCACCTCTTCCGATCCATCTGTTGAGAAATTCCGGATTTCTAAACTGTCTAACACGCAGAGTAAAGTGACAACAAGCTGCATCTTGCTGAAACACTGTATTATCTTTCAAGTTTAATTTTTTAAGCTCATTTTTTACAGATTATTTCTATCAAAAATGCAAATAAAGTTATAATTTCTTTTTAAGTGCACACAGACTTTATGGACATCCTGTATTTACTTTCTTGTTTAACTTACTTGTACACATTTCCGAAGATAAGAATATAAAGCTTGGGCTGGGTTTTTTTTTGGATATCTCGAAGGCATTTAACAGGATTTCACTCACTAGTCTTCTTCACGAGCTGAAAGGTTAAGGTATTTCTAGACTAATTTCTAAACTGATTCAATATTTCTTATCAAATCGATGAAGAAAATTAGACTTGAACGGCCGTTCTTGTAAATATTTTTGCATTAATTCAGGTATCAACCAGTGCCTTACCGTAGAACTTACTTTGATCCTAAGTTTTGTTAATGTCATTCCCGCTGTCGGTATTTATGCTGGTGACACGACTATTTACTCTTGTCTTTTAATGGCAACCGATCGGATGTGCGTTGTGGTGCAGTGGATATCCGCTCGGAATGACAACTCGGGGAGCCGAGTTCGAATTCCAGTTGAATTCGTTGCATTCACTCACGCGCAAATACCCTTCGGAATGGTATTAATCCGTCTCTTCCTTCCAGTTATGGGTTAAATAACAAGACAGGTTGGGTTCTATAGTCTTGGCTTGTAACTAGTCTACTGCAGAAAGCAATGGCAACCTACTGCGGGATAATCTCTGCCCAGTCAATCATGTCTCTTTCGAGACGTGATCGCCCATGCGTGTTTCACGTATGGCACTTAACTGACTAACTGATGTCATCATAACATCCAGAGCCGAAATATGACACATGCACAACCCGCACAAAACTTACCACCTTCTACCATTAATGACCTTAGATGTCTACACTGTCTGCATTGACACTAAAACACACATACTTTATTCTCCAACATTTTAAGCAAGGTAAATGCTTAAGATGCGTGTTGTGGTGCAGTGGATATCGACTCGGAACGACAACTCGGGGAACCGAGTTCGAAATCCAGTTGATATTCATTGCATTCACTTACGCGCAAATACCTTTTGGAAAGGTATTACTCCGTCTCTTCCTTCCAGTTATGGGTTAAATAACAGGACAGATTGGGTTCTATAGCCTTAGCTGTCAACCAGTCTACCGCAGAAAGCAATGCTAACGTACTGCGGGGTAATCTTCTGCCAAGTCAGTCATGTCTCTTTCGAGACATGATCGCCCAAGCGTGTTTCACGTATGGCACTTAACTGATAGTTTGCTTAAACATTAATTTATCTATCTATCTATCTATCTATCTATCTATCTATCTCAGTCTGTTCTTTATCTATCTATCTATCTATCTATCTATCTATCTATCTATCTATCTCAGTCTGTTCTTTATCTATCTATCTATCTATCTATCTATCTATCTATCTATCTATCTATCTATCTATCTCAGTCTGTTCTTTATCTATCTATCTATCTATCTATCTATCTATCTATCTATCTATCTATCTATCTATCTCAGTTTGTTCTTTATCTATCTATCTATCTATCTATCTATCTATCTATCTATCTCAGTCTATTTCTTTATCTATCTATCTATCTCAGTCTATTTCTTTATCTATCTATCTATCTATCTATCTATCTATCTATCTATCTATCTATCTATCTATCTATCTCAGTCTGTTCTTTATCTATCTATCTATCTATCTATCTATCTATCTATCTATCTATCTATCTATCTCAGTCTGTTCTTTATCTATCTATCTATCTATCTATCTATCTATCTATCTATCTATCTATCTATCTATCTATCCAGTCTGTTCTTTATCTATCTATCTATCTATCTATCTATCTATCTATCTATCTATCTATCTATCTATCTATCGATCTGTTTCTTTATCTATCTATCTATCTATCTATCTATCTATCTATCTATCTATCTATCTATCTATCTATCTATCTCATTCATTCTTTATCTATCTATCTATCTATCTATCTATCTATCTATCTATCTATCTATCTATCTATCTATCTATCTATCTCAGTCTATTATCTATCTATCTATCTATCTATCTATCTATCTATCTATCTATCTATCTATCTCTGTCTGTCTATCTATCTATCTATCTATCTATCTATCTATCTATCTATCTATCTATCTATCTATCTATCTCAGTCTGTTCTTTATCTATCTATCTATCTATCTATCTATCTATCTATCTATCTATCTATCTATCTATTTCAGTCTGTTCTTTATCTATCTATCTATCTATCTATCTATCTATCTATCTATCTATCTATCTATCTATCTATCTCAGTCTGTTTCTATCTATCTATCTATCTATCTATCTATCTATCTATCTATCTATCTATCTCAGTCTGTTCTTTATTTTCTATCTATCTATCTATCTATCTATCTATCTCAGTCTGTTCTTTATCTATCTATCTATCTATCTATCTATCTATCTATCTATCTATCTATCTATCTATCTATCTATCTATCTCAGTCTGTTCTTTATCTATCTATCTATCTATCTATCTATCTATCTATCTATCTATCTATCTATCTATCTCAGTCTGTTCTTTATCTATCTATCTATCTATCTATCTATCTATCTATCTATCTATCTATCTATCTATCTCAGTCTGTTCTTTATCTATCTATCTATCTATCTATCTATCTATCTATCTATCTATCTCAGTCTGTTCTTTATCTATCTATCTATCTATCTATCTATCTATCTATCTAATCTATCCATCTATCTATCTATCTGCAATTTCTGGGTCCAACGTTGACTCAATGATAACTGGAAGAATGCTGCTAAAATGACAAATGCTGGAACCACAGGGACGACGACGGGATTGAAATTAAATCTGCACAAATTCATATTTCTCTCAATATGTCTGGACGACGACGATACTTATAACTTCTGGGGCGACGATTCAGTCAGTTAAATGCCATACGTGATACACGCTTAGGTGATCATGTCTCGAAAGTGACATAAAAGACTGGGAAGATTGTCTCGCAGTAGGTTGCTATTGCTTTCCGCGGCAGACCGGTTGCCAGCCAAGGCTTTAGGACCCAATCTGTCCTATTATTTAACCCATAGCTGGAGGGAAGAGACGGATTGATACCTATCCCAAGGGTATTTGTGCATAAGTGAATGCAGCGAATTTAACTGGAATTCAAACTCGGCTCTCCGATTTCTCATTCCGAGCCGATATCCACTGCACCACAACAAACTTCTCAAATCATATTTCATTTTGTCGGGGATCACTCAACCTAACTTACACGTAAGTCAGTTTCAAAAAAACACTTCAAATAATTTATTCAACCCGACTTTCACTAGGACCAAATTTCAATTCTTCTTTTTCATAAAATGTCAAGGTAATTAACTCTTTCTTCTTCTTTATCTTTTTC
>JBBBDQ010002313.1:687500-712500 GCA_037127315.1 Ascarosepion bandense | reverse complement strand
GCCCAATTAGTCATGTCTCGAAAGAGACATGATCGCCCAAGCGTGTATCACGTATGACACTTAACTGACTGACTGAATCTATAATACTTAAAAACATTATTAAAACTTCTACTAAACATAATGTGGTGGATCGGTTTTCTATTGTTATGAAGTAATAAAATGATCCCCCACTAATTATACCTAATATATATATAATGTAATATAATCTATCTCTTCTCCCTCCAGCTATGAGTTAAATAGCAGGACAAAATGGGTTCTACAGCCAAGGCTGGTAACCAGTCTACTCCAGAAAGTAATGGCAACCTACTGTGGGATAATAATTTGCCCAGTCAGTCATGTATCTTTCGAGAGATAATCGCCCAAACGTGTATCACGTATGGCACTTAACTGACTGATAGATAACGAATGACCCTTGATTTGAAGAAGTTAGAATTGTCAGGATCGGGGAAGAATTCAGGTAGCAGTTCTTAGGAAAAAGTTATATAAGTGGAATATTCTTTTCAATTTTGGAAGTCGAAGGAGATGAGTGTTGCGGATACGGAGAAGTTGAATGTTTTCTCTTAGATGTAAAGGTCGGATCTGGTGTAACTAAAGAATGGGGCTCATAGTGTTGCGATAAGCTTACGAGGTCGCAAATGTTGGAAAAAGGTTGCCAAGTGAAAAATATATCTTCCCTAACAAGAACGCGATTTTGAGCTATATCATTGCTTTAAAGTGAGGATTGAGCAGGTCTAACTAAGATATGTTAACAATAATGTCTAATCTGAGTCTTCTGTGTCGAATCTAAGTCGTGTAGAGACAATAAAACAATCAGGTACTTCTTGGAGATAAAAAAAATATTATGATGAAATTACAATTTCTTTACATTTCATATCAGCTAGGATTTTTATATTTATATTCATTATAATAAAGATTCCAATCTGTCTTATTATTTAACCCATAGCTGGAGAGAAGAGACGGATTAATACCTTTCCCAAAGTTATTTGCGCGTAAGTAAATGCAAACTAATTCAACCGGAATTTGAACTCGGTTCTCCGATTTCTCGTTATGAGCCGTTATCAACTGCACCACACTTGCTGACAACTAACTTATAATATGTAGAATTCTAATGAATAGCGTTCGTAATAGAATGAAATGGGAAAAATGATTCTTTTTATTCATTCCCTTTTTATTCATTCCTTTTTATTCATTCCCTTTTTATTCATTCCTTTTTATTCATTCCCTTATATTTCCTTCTATCTTCTTCTCTATCGAATTATTTTATTTATTTATTTATTTATTTATTTCCCTTATATTTTATTATTTATTTCTGTCGTTTTTTCTTTCGTTGGTTCTTTCTCGTACATTTGATTCTTTCTTTCTTTCTTTTCCTTTAGCATATATTTGATAATTTTCTTTTGTCCCTTCTTTCCCTTATATTTGATCCTTTCTTTCTTTCTTTCTTTCTTTCTTTCTTTCTTTCTTTCTTTCTTTCTTTCAATAATATTTGATTTTTTTCTTTAGTCCATTCCTTCGCTTATACTTGCTTCTTTCTTTCTTTCTTTCTTTCTTTCTTTCTTTCTTTCAATAATATTTGATTTTTTTCTTTAGTCCATTCCTTCGCTTATACTTGCTTCTTTCTTTCTTTCTTTCTTTCTTTCTTTCTTTCTTTCTTTCTTTCAATAATATTTGATTTTTTTCTTTAGTCCATTCCTTCGCTTATACTTGCTTCTTTCTTTCTTTCTTTCTTTCTTTCTTTCTTTCAATAATATTTGATTTTTTTCTTTAGTCCATTCCTTCGCTTATACTTGCTTCTTTCTTTCTTTCTTTCTTTCTTTCTTTCAATAATATTTGATTTTTTTCTTTAGTCCATTCCTTCGCTTATACTTGCTTCTTTCTTTCTTTCTTTCTTTCTTTCTTTCTTTCTTTTATATTTCCTCATTTTCTTTCTTTCTCCTATATTTCCTTATTTTCTTTCTTTCTTTCTTTCTTTCTTTCTTTCTTTCTTTCTTTCTTTCTCTTATTCTTGATTCATTCTGCCTTTCGTTCGTTTTTGCTGTTTATATTTAATCATTCTTTCTTTCTTTATTAATTTATTTACTTCTATTTAATTTTGCTTTTCGTTCGTTTTTTCCATTATATTCGAATTTTCTTTCTTTGTCTTATATTTGAATTTTTTCTTTCGTCCATTCTTTCGTCTATACTTGGTTCTTTCTTTCTTTTTCCTTTCTTTCTTTCTTTCTTTTTTCTTTCTTTCTTTCGTCCTTTTTTTTCGCTCTTTCTTTACCTTATATTTTCACTTTCTTTTCTTTTAACGTGTATAACTTCGATTTAGTGACTTGCAATGAAGATTTTTTTAAATGTACGCGACAATTTCCGTTAAACCAAGTAAATATTTCTTCCATACACAAACAAAAAAAAATCTTTATCATTATAATGCTATCATCAGCTATCAAATACATTTTGGCATAAAGAACTACTTGATATGCCTGGAAAGCCTCAAGCAAAAAAAAAAAAAAAAAAAAAAGAAATTGCTTTATAGATCACACAAGAACATTTGATAAGGTATAACATAAAAACATATTTGAACTACTAGAAAAAAATTATTTACAAGAAAAGATATGAGAATTTTATAAATGTGTCTCCAACATGGCCCGGTGGATAGAAACGTCGATTAACATAATCTAATCATCTGATCCAAAGGTAAGTGAGTTCAATAACTGGCCACAGTTACTCACGGTAAATAACTGAAACTAAGATATCCAGAAAGAGCATGGCACGTGGAACTAGAATAATCCATCCCGTGGATTAAAAAAGGCTTCGGTTTGAAATCCCAGCCTCTATCACCTGAAGAAGGCCGGAGCATACAACGGGCGAAACGTCGTGAATATGTCATTAAAGATGAGGCCAACAGTCCGAAAAATGCGAATGGTATAACTAGTAAAAATACTTCATCTAAGAAATATTGATAAAAACTTTATAAAAACAACAAAAAATAAAAAAAAATATAAATAAATAAACAAAACATTAAAACATTAGAAAATGAGTGTATCAAATTTGATTAAAATCGGACCACTCCTTCTATAACCCGTTTTTTTCCATTATCGATTTTCGATATTTATCGGGGCTACCTCGACACAAGATCTAGCTAAGAACACTCGCAGACGCTTATAGTACAACTGTGTAAATTTTCAAGAAAATCGGTTCAGCCGTTTCGGAGTTTATAGGTAACGGACACACACACACACACACACACACACACACACACACACACACACACACACAGACAAAATTCCATTTATAAATAAGTTTAGATATTGATTTAGTTAGATTTTGATAAAATCTTTTTTTGTTTTTATTCTTTTTTATTTTAGAAAAATAAAAATGTCTTCTAGTTTTGTATTCAAAAATGTTTTACTGAGAATAATTTTTTCTTCAAAAATGTATTGTTGGTAATATTTTTCATTTAAAAATGTATATTTTTCTATAGAAGTCTATTTTTATGTATTCTTCTTCTCTGTGCCCTGTCCCTTCAGGACGTCGGCGATCATGGCTCTCCACGTCTCCCTATCCCTTGTGGCTCTTAGTATGTTTGCTCCTATTACTACTGGTAACCCCCGTTCCGTCATCCACCTGATCAGGCCCTGCAAATATGTTATCCGCTGCCTTCCTCTGTCTTTCTTTCCTTCTATCTGGCCAGTCAGTATCAGGTTATCCAAGTCTTCCTTTCTCATTGCGTGTCCCAGGAACTTCAGTTGTCTCTTCCTGATGCTCGTCGTTGCTTGCATGCTCAGTCCACGATATCCGTAGCATCCTTCTGTAGAACCACATTTCGGCCGCTTCCAGTTTTGTCCTCATTTTCGATGATATTGTCCAGCATTCACTGCCGTATTGAAGAACTGACATCACGTAGCAGTCTAGCACTCTTTTCTACGTTTCTATTGAGATCTTCCTGTGTGTTAGTATTTTGCTCATCTTCTGGAACGCGTCCTTTGCCATGCCAATTTACCTTCGGATCTCCGTGCCGCACTTTCCATCTCCTGTTAGAACACTTCCTAGGTACTTAAATTCTTGTACTTGTTTGATTCTGTTATCCCCCACCTGTATTTGGCATTTTGGGTTGTATCTTTTGCTGATGACCATGCACTCAATTTTCTTAAAGTTTATTTGTAGTCCCTTCTTGTCACTCTCCACTGCTACTTTCTGTATGAGATCTTGTAGTTTCCTTTCCGTGTCCGCAATCAGCACTGTATCGTCCGCATACCTTATGTTGTTCAGGTTGTGGCCTCCGATAACTAATCCTGGCGTGTCATCTAGGGCCCTCAAAATATTCTCGCTGTATTTTTATAAAAGTGTATTTTTATGCTTTCATAGTGTTTTGACCCCAGTTTGGGAGGTTAACTATTTGCCCATAGCTGGGACCCAAACAGGTGCTACCACTCCGGGTCATGTTGGACCTGGGAACAACAGCTATTAAGAGGTGATTTCATGCTCCTCACAACCTCCCAATCAAAGGCCTTGCTGCTGGATGCAGTTTACCGTCATACCCAGGACCAATTTTTTCATGCCGTAGATCTTATTAAGCACAATAAAAGTTAATCAATAATAACTAATAATATCACAGAACTAATATAACAATTTACAAAATAAGCGTTAAGTAATGGACAAAAGACTCGTTCTTATCAGGCAGAATATGAAATTAACAATAATAAATAATAAAAACAGTTGTAACAATATACTGTAATAAAAGTTATGTGATTGGTAGAAGATTAGTTCTTGATCTCATTAGGATCAATAAACGATAAACAGCAATGCCTAATGAAAACAGAACAATTATAAGAAGATGTACTAAAAGTTATTGATAAATAAAAAATTCGTTCTTATCTAAACTTATTTATAAATGGAACTTTGTGTGTGTGTGTGTGTGTGTGTGTGTGTGTGTGTGTCCGTTACCTATAGACTCCGAAACGGCTGAACCGATTTTCTAGAAAATTTACACAGTTGTACTATAAGGAGGATGTGCGTTGTGGTACAGTGGATATCGACTCGTACAGAGTAACCGGGGAGCCGAGTTCGAATTCCAGTTGAATCCATTGTATTCACTCTACGCGCAAATACCCTTGGGAAAGGTATTAATCCGTCTATTCCTTCCAGTTATGGGTTAAATAACAGGACAGATTGGGTTCTATAGCCTTGGTCGGCAACCAGTCTACCGCAGAAAGCAATGGCAACCTACTAATAATAATCATCGAAGCGTGTATCACGTATTGCACTTAACTGACTGACTATAAGCGTCTGCGAGTGTTCTTAGCTAGGTTTTGTGTCGAAGTACCTCCGATAAATATCGAAGATCGATAATCGAGAAAATCGTGTTTTAGAAAGAGTGGTCCGATTTTAATCAAATTTCGTACACTCATAGACGTATGGCACTTAACTTACTGAATCTTCGATGCTGGCTCAAGGCACGTTAGAAGAGGGTTTTTTTTTAATATATTGCCATCTTTTTTCTGCGGCAGACTGGTTGCCCACTAAGGTTATAGAATCTATCTTGTTATTTAACCTATAGCTTTAGGGAGAAGAGATGGATTCATACATTTTCCGCGGGTTTTTGCGCGTAAGTGATTGCAACGAATTCTACTCGGGCTTCCGATTGCTTATTCCGAGCCGACTTACAACGCCCGTTGTTGTTGTTCTTCTATGTGCCCTGTCCCTTCAGAACGTAGGCGATCATGGCTCTCCACGTCTCTCTATCCCTTGTGGCTCTTAGTATGTTTGTTCCTGTTACTCCTGTCAACCCCCGTTCCGTCAACCACCTGATCATGCCCTGCAAATATGTTATCCGCTGCCTTCCTCTGTCTCTCTTTCCTTCTATCTGGCCAGTCAGTATCAGGTTCTCCAGGCTCTCCTTCCTCATTGCGTGTCCCAGGAACTTCAGTTGTCTCTTCCTGATGCTCAGTATCAATTTCCTTTTGTTGCCATTCGTTCCAACACCTCATCGTTGCTTGCATGCTCAGTTCACGATATCCGCAGCATCCTTCTGTAGAACCTTTCCGCTCTCTAAATGACTTTTTTGGTTGACCGTGGCTTACTGAAACCGTAGACAATGAAACGAGGATGTGTCTGTTGAACATATTTTGTTCTTTTTTTGGTTTCATTCATTTAACGGAGCGATATTATTTACATATTCAGAATCAGTATGGCCTATTGATTTTTTAAAAACTTTTTCCGTCACCTCGTCACCCTAACTCACCATGTTGCAGGCGATTGTTGTCCATTTTGTAAAATTTTTGGAGATAAGTGACATTGAACTATAAATATATGATGGTTATTTTTATTATTATTAAATTATAATGTTTAGAATAGCGATTCAAACATTTTTGGCACATGAATTGTTATTGGGTTATGTTAGTTTTGTCTGGAATAAGACTAAATTCGTGAGACAGCTATTGTGGGTCAAGCTCACTACAATAAAGTATTGACCCTCGGAATGAATCTGCCAACCATCGCTTTAAATTATAAACTGCCAGACATTTATTATGCGTAAAGTAGTCTGACACAAGGCTACAGTAGTTGGGTGCTCAATCAGGATAAAACTCTCTCAGTTCAGTCAGTTAAGTGCTATACGTGATAGACGCTTAGGCGAAGATTTTCACGCAGTAGGTTGCCATTACTTTCTGAGGTAGACTGGTTGCCAACCAAGGATATAGAATCCAATCTGTCTTGCATACCTGAAAAAAATACGGATTGTTAAGTAAGGGTATTTGCTCGAAAGTAAATGCAACGAATTCAGCAGGAACTTGAACTTGAGTCTCCATTCTTTAAAACTTCGTACACAAGTCAGTTGGCTTTAGTTATGAGGTTATTATACCTTGCCTTAGATTATGTTTTCTCAGGTATTTACTAAGTTAAAAGTCTCCTGGCGTAAGGTCAATGCAGCTGAGCACCTGGTTAGGATCAAGTGACAGTTATATTTACATTATACTCCCTTGGTTATTGACTAGTTTTAACTTTTTTTAATCGTATCACCACAAGCAATTGCGGTAACGCCACTGATGCGCAGGGGGCTACATAAGAGTAAACGATTAGATAGGAGGTGAGTAAAAAAAAAAGATGAATCAGTTACAGGGGGTGTCAGAGAAAGGAGCAAGAAAAAGTATTGGAATACAGGTGTGATGACAGCTGCAAAGGTAGAGAGAAAGAAAAAGATATACAGGGTGATGTAGAAAGAACTGGAGTCAAGTGGTTAAGAGGTGGGTATTGACATTGCATTTAAATTCCTGGAGGTTGTAGCCGTCAGGAAAGCAAGAATATGGAAACTTACTTCGAACTACAGTAGTTGGCTTTCACCTTTCCGAACCCTCTTCTTGTGATGTAACGGGATGGGAAATCGGAGTGCCGAGTTCGAATTACAATTAAACTCGCTGCATTACGATTAAATACTCTTGCAAAAGGTATAAATCCACCTCTTCTCCCTTCAACTATAGATTAAATAGCTGGACATATTTTGTTTTAAAGCCTTGGTTTGCCACTAGTATACAACAGAATGAAATGGCAAGCTACAGCGGGAAAATTTTTTGCTTAATCATTCATAGATCGAAAGAGACATGGTTGCCCAAGCGTGTATGCTGTATGGCACTTGACAGACTGACTACAATAGCGAACACCTCACGTTTAAATGCATAGTCAGTCAGTTAAGTACCATACGTGATACACGCTTAGGGCGATCATGTCTCGAAAGAAACATGACTGACGGGGCAGATGTTTATCCCGCAGTACGTTGCCATTGCTTTCTGCGGTAAACTAGTTGCCAGCGAAGGCTATAGAACCCAGCCTGTCCTATTATGCAACCCATAATTGGAGGCAAGAAGCGAATTAATACATTTTCCAAGGGGATTTGTGCGTAAGTGAATGCAATGAATTCACCTGGAATTCGAACTCAGCTCCCCGATTTGCCGTTCCAAGTCGATATCCATTTCACCACAACGCACATCCGGTCATGCATAGTACATTCCCTTATTTGTCATCATTTATCCATCACACCCAATAGTGCATAGTGCAGCAATGTTTTATTTCTGTTTCTGTAACAAACTGTTTTTTACGGGGCAGGGTTGTTAATCCTACGCCCAACCCCAAGACTGGAGGACCGGTGGACCATTCTTGGTCCATACATTTACAGCACCTGGTATTCCCAAATAGTCACCCATTTTAGTACTGACCAGGCTCGATGTTCCTTAACTTCGGTGATCGGATAGGAACCGGTGTATTCAACACGATATAGCCGTAGACCCCTTATTTGTAGTCAACTTAAAAATTAAAAGAGTCATATGTTTTACTTAGTAATTGTCCCAAGATTAAAAAATAATAATCCGTAAATTATTTCTTTTAATATTATTCATATTACTTACATTAAGATTAATGTCCTCATCTTTGTTATTATTCTAACATTTTGACCGATGTATTTTCCAACCTTCATCAAGTGCTTGTCGATCAGAGTAAACTTAAGCAAAATTCTAAATCGGCCTTTTATTTAATCGACGGAGGTAGATTGTTCTCTTTCCGCTGTACATGTCTTGAAATATCTCGCCTAAATCATATTTAATACTGCTCAATAATAACAAATTTCGATCCTCTCTGGGGATCCGGCCGGTTCACAGCCTTCGGCCAATGAAATCGGTCTCCGCCCACATGATTTGCGGAAGATTTTAGCTCGACCAATGAGATTATGCCAACTCACTTCGAACCTCGATTCATTTCGGGTTATTACGGACTCCTGTGTCCCAGCAGCGGCCTTGGCCTTCGTGTGACCTTATCAAATCACTCTGACACTTGTTTTGTCTACGCGTTTTTGGATTAGCGAAATCGACATTTCACCTCCAAAAGAAGAGAAGTTTATATGAACATGAAAGGAGTGATGGTACTAAGATTATTATGTTTTTTTCCTATTTCACATTGCGTGGCGCCGTAAAACATCAACATACATTGCCAGTATAGATTTCTTTCTCCGTTGTTTTAAACCAACCAAAGGAAAGTATCCCCGCGGGAGAAGAGAAAGTATCCCTGCAGGAGATAGTGTCACATATTGCTCACTTTTATTTTCACAATTCTTCTTCTTCTTCTTCTTCTTCTTCTTGTACCGAATATTTTCACGGCGTAGGCGATCATGGTTTCCGGTTTCCCTGTCTCTTGCCGCTCTTAATATTTTTCCACTTGGCGTCTCTTCCAAACCCCGCTGCTCCATCTATTTGCTCAAGCCCATCAAATATGTCTCGCGCTGCTTTCCCCTATCTCTCTTACCTTCTATACGTCTTGTGGGTATCAGATGCTCCAAACCCTTCTTCCTCATTACGTGTCCCAGAAAACTCATCTGTCTCTTTCTGATGTTAAATATAAGTTTTCTTCTGGTTTGTTTTCTTACTTCACACCATCATTGCTCTCGTACGCGGTCCATGGTATATTTAGCATGGACCGCGTACGAGAGCAACGATGAAAAAAGCAATAAAAAGCGTTTCTAATTAAATAATGTCATACTTTTCTTGCAGAAGATTTTCGGTAGATGGCATTTCAGTTTGACAAAAATAAAGAGATAATTTAAATGAAAATTTAAGGACAAGGAGTCCTGCTTTTAACGAATATAAATATGAAGAGGTTGTAATTTTAATTTCTAGAAATTTCATAAAATTAAAGTGGGGTGGATATCAAATGTAAAAAAAACAACATTTTACCAAGGTTTTCTATAAGAAATTTTTAAAAAAGATTTCAAAATTCCAAAGTAATTTTAGTTCATTTCTTAATAAAAATAATTTAATGTGAACTAGCAGTATAGCCCGGCGTTGCTCGGGTGTAATGAAAGCTTTAAAACTAATCCATGGTCCTGGAGCTCAGAATCTTTAGACGTTGGCACGAAAGACTAAAAAGCAATAGTTGTTTCCGGTTAAAGCGAAACCGTAGATTGAAAGAAAAATGAATGGCTGCAAGTCAAATTTTGATTTCCTGGTATCGATATCAAACAGGTTTTTTCGTCGTAAACTGAATTTTGAAGGCTAAATAAGTCCTCTGAGTAAATGGTAACATGGCTGAGACTAAGAACTAAAATGTATACCTACTTAGAGCCAAACCCGATGCAAAAACTAAAATACAAGGGCTGAAAAAAAATGCGGACATACAGGCAGATAAATAGATACACACTCAAACATCTTGCCTTTATATATATATATATTATCGATTTTCTGCATTATTGTAAGAGCTGCACCCTTGAAACTTCTGAATATCGTTTCTTATGTCTTTGTCTATGAGTGTATCAAATTTGATTAAAATCAGGCCACTCCTTCTATAACCCGATATTTTCGATTATCGATTTTCGATATTTATCGGGGGTAAAACCTAGCTAAGAACACTCGCAGACGCTTATAGTACAACTGTGTAAATTTTCTAGAAAATCGGTTCAGCCGTTTCGGAGTCTATAGGTAACGGACACACACACACACACACACAGATACACACATACACACATAGACAAAGTTTCATTTATAAATAAGTTTAGATTAGATAAGTCATAAAAATGTAATTAAAATTTTACAGTTATACAATTTTTGCAAGAATTTTCAAAATAATGGGTTTTCACAGCCAAAAAGACGTTAAAATTTCTATAGTAACCACTGACCCAGCCAAGCGTGTCCTGAGCATGACAATAAAATATATCCGGGTTCTGGATATGACGATAAACTGCATTCGGCAGCAAGGCCTCTGATTGGGATCTTTAGAGAATCGTGAAAATTGTTAATAGCTGTTGTTCCCAGGTCTACCCTGAAAATTGTTAATAGCTGTTGTTCCCAGGTCTACCCTGAAAATTGTTAATAGCTGTTGTTCCCAGGTCTACCCTGAAAATTGTTAATAGCTGTTGTTCCCAGGTCTACCCTGAAAATTGTTAATAGCTGTTGTTCCCAGGTCTACCCTGGCACGTGTTGAAGAACCAGAAATGGAGACATAGCTAATCCCTAAAATCTCAAAGATGCTCTTATTGGTTTTGGATATGACGATAAACTGCATTCGGCAGCAAAGGCCCTGATTAGGAGCTTTTGATGATCAGGAAAGAACTTCTTAATTGTTGTTGTGCCCAGGTCTACCTTGATCCTGGAGGGTATCATCTATTAGCGTTCCAATACTATCACATGAATGCGGGTGTCCCTGAAGGCTCTATTCTAGGTTCTACGCTTTTTCTTATCTATATTAACGATCTCCCTGATGTAATAAAATCTCAAGTGGACATATATGCTGACGACACTACGGTTTACTCTCGTCTGGATCAAAAATCTACCGAGGCTGAAAAAGCAAACCTCGCTGCGGAGCTTGAAAAGGACCTCCAATGGATCGGGGTAAGAAATGGCTCGTAAATTTTAATGCTTCCAAAACGAAACTGCTATCTAATTACCACCACGGACAATCGTTCCACCCGCCCATTAACATGAAAGCAAAACACTGCGCCTCCTCGGATTAACTCTCACACCATACCTCAAGTGGAATAACTATATAAAATCCATAGCTAAATCCGCTGCTAAGAAAGTCGATTCTCTGTGTACGGCCAGGAAGTTTTTACCGTCCCAAACAATCCTGCACATATAAAAGTTTACCGTCCGCCCGTGCATTGAGTATTGCTGCCATATCTGGTCCGGATCTCCTGCTATCCACTTAGGTGTCCTCGACCAAATCCAGCGGAGAATCTGTAATGTGATCGATCCCGACTTTCCAGCTAGGATACAGTCGCTTTCTCACCGACGCAGTGTGGCTTCCCTGTGTCTCTTCTACAAATACTTTCACGGCTTCTGCTCCGATGTACTTAGCTCACTGGTACCCACTATATACGAATTTCCTCGAGCCACAAGATTAGCAACTAGGTCCCACCCTTTTACTGTGAAACCAATAAATTGTAAACGCAAATTCTACTCCATCAGCTTCTTTTCTCACACTTCCCACCTGTGGAATTCTCTTCCGCATATTACTTTCCTGACAGTTACAATCCCCAAGAATTTAAATGTAAAGTCAATAGTTATCTCCTGTCTCACTAACTTACATCCTCTCTCTCATGCTTTTCTACATTCACCTCACTCTCATCAGTACTCTCTTCCCTCTCCTACTTTCTTCCTGACACCCCCTGCTACCACCCACTCTTCATAACATTCCTCGTATGTAACCCCCTGCACAACAGTGGCAGTAAAATGCCTTGCTTGGGGCGACACGATTAAAAAAAAAAACAAACTATGGACATAAAGTTAACCTCCAAACTGGGATCGAAACACTATAAATGTATAGAAATCGACTTTTATAGTAAAAACCAGTAATGCTTTTGTGGAATAAAATATTACCAGCAATACATTTTTGAAGGAAAATATTACCAGTAATATATTTCTAAGGTTGGTTGGTTGGTTGGTTGGTTGGTTGGTTGGTTTATTTAACCAGCATATCAACCTTCATTCGGTCATTTAATGCTGAAAATCGTTTTTGTTTGTTTATATTTTTTTGTTTTTTTATTCAAAAAAGTTTTGTTGGTAAGGTTTTTTATTAAAAAAGTTTTGTTGGTAACGTTTTTTATACAAAAAAGTTTTGTTGGTAACGTTTTTTATTCAAAAAAGTTTTGTTGAATACTTACTTTTATAGCATTTTGACCCCAGTTTGGGGGTCAACTATTTACCCATAGCTAGGACCCTAACATGTGCTACCACTCCTGGTGAGGGTGGACCTGGGAACAACAGCAATTAAGAGGTGGTTCTATGCTCCTCACAATCTCCCAATCATAGGCCTTGCTGCCGGATGCAGTTTACAGTCATACCTAGGACCGCCTTACCAGCAACACATCTTTTATGAAAAGATATTACAAGGCAACATATTTTTATGGAAAAATATTACAAGGCAACACATTCTTTATGAAAAGATATTACAAAGCAACACATTTTTAATGAAAAAATATCACATGGCAACACAATTTTTATGTAAAAATATTAGCAGCAATATGTGTTGTTTTCACATTTAGCACTACTCCGCTATTGCTTGTCCTATTACCACTGCGTCCAATTGTGCACACTGCCCGGCACATGGATTGAACTTCCAATTATTATATTACCAATTACATTAAACAACGCTTTGATCCATTATGCTATTTTTCCGGACATTTATTCATTACAATGGGCAGGCAAGCAACATTAGGTGTGAAGAATCAAATTTCCAGGATCAAATTGTACCACGAGTCAAACAGGCGAATAGATTAAAGTTGGTTAAGAGAATCAAATTACCATGTTTTTTTCAAAGAGTTCAAGTCGTATTGTGTGCTTCCGTGGGAGAGGCAACCGGTATCATAAGAACGAATTAACTGATATGATTTATCTTCTCCTGGCATGATCAGCAGGGTGAAAACAATCTACACGACTGCTGGGAAGTCATCACCAATCTACGACAGGTAGAGCGGTCAAAACCGCGAAGCTTATTAGCCAAGACGAGTATATTAGTTCAAGGTAATCATTCTTTGAGTGAAATTCTCTGCGTTTTGTAGAATTTAAACAGGATACTTTAGTAGGGATTGCTGAAATCTTGACTTTTATTCCACAATGAGACAGCAAGCAACATGCTAGTTTGAATGAAGCCTTATAAAGAGAAAGAAAGTTTTGTAGCGAGGAAACTGATTGACTTAATTTGATTCTTAATTAAAACCTAGTTCAGTATTGAAGACAAGTAATAAGTCCGAATACGCCTAGATGAGTTACGGAAAAAGTCTTTATATATATATATATATATATATATATATATATATATATATATATATATAAACTAATTAACAATAAAATAATATAATATAATTTAACAATAAAAGCAGAATATACAAGCGTCGAATTTAATGTTCACAACGGAGCAAAAGATTCGTTTAAAATAACCAGAGCTTTCAATTTTCCCAACTACTTTTAAAACAAAAAGTTCTTTCAGGGCTCTTTCTCGAAGCTTTACGGATATAGCCGAAGTGGAGCGAATGGTAGTGAATCGCGGTAGTATGGGTCGTTTGGTCTCTGTTACTCGGCAGCTCTGAAACATACATTTCGACTGCAACTGACTCCAACTACTACTGATTTTTCTCACTGGGGTCTCGATTTTTATACTTGTCCCCAATTCTCCTCGGGGATGAATGACGGACACAGGGTATCCATGCAAATCAAAACTTTGACCAGTGAGATTATTTCCACTTACACATTTCGAGGTGGGGTTATAGTTTAACGAATGAGACACAACACCTCATCTGACGTAATTTTTTCTTAGTCCTCTTCTTAATTACATCATTTTAGATTTTCAAATTTTTAAATCCTTTCCAATCAAATGTGGGAACTAAGGATCTGACCTTACCCTAACCCCATCAAAAGACCTGACAGCCTTGTTTTGACTATCGTTATTTTTCACTGTACTGGCCAAAAAATCATCATTTTAGGTTTTTCAAATCCTTTCCTAGTAAATGTGGTAACTAAGGATCTGACCTTACCCTAACCCCATCAAAAGTCCTGACAGCCTTGTTTTGACTATCTTTTTTTTTCACTGTACTGGCCAAAGAATCATCATTTTAGGTTTTTCAAATCCTTTCCTAGTAAATGTGGTAACTAAGGATCTGACCTTACCCTAACTCCATCAAAAGTTCTGACAGCCTTGTTTTGACTATCTTTATTTTTCACTCTACTGACCAAAAATTCTTATCTAAATAACAATGGGAAAAATATATTTTTCCTTTCTTCCCAAGTTTCAGCTCGTTTCTCTATTTTTAGGATTTTACAAGCACATAAGTACTAAATATTTTTAAGCAGAGCTCACATCGCGAATTGCAATAAACTGCCAAATCAACAACACCACTAATAATAATTTCTTTCTCTCCATCGTATTAAACTAAGAATTACGTTTTTTTATGTGGAAATAGAGTTACACTAATATTTGCCAGCAGGAAAATACAGATGAAGTTCCTGGATATGTAATGAGGAAGGAGGCCTTAGAGAACTTGATACTCACAGGTCAGTTAGTAGGAAAGTGAGGCAGAAGATAGCAACGCGTAACCTACTTCATAAGCTTGAGTACGTTGATGGCAGAGCGGGGTTTGGGTGCTAAGAGCCACGACGGATAGGGAGATATGGAAGGCCATGATCGGCTATGTCCTGAAGGGACACCGTACATAGAAGAAGAAGAAGAAGAAGAAGAAGAAGAAGAAGAAGAAGAAGAAGAAGGAATATGTAAGAATTACCTCTGAGGTCGGACGTGATCGTAAAATTGGAAATAGCTTAGATTTATCATTTACTTTCATATTTTTACCATACGTGAAACACGCTTGGGCGATCATGACTCGAAAGAGACATGATTGATTAGGCAGAAAATTTTTCCATTACTTTCTGTGGTAGATTTGTTGCAAACCCAGGTTATAGAACCAGATTTGTCAAGTTATTTAACCCATAACTGGAGAGAAGAGACGGATTAATACCTTTCCAAGGATATTTGCGAGTAAGTGAATGCAATGAATTAAACTGGAATTCGAACTCGGCTCGCCGATTTGTCGTTCCGGGTCGATATTCACTGCACCACTGCATGTCATTAACTTTCCAAAGTTAAAAACGTTTAACTTAAATATGATCAATAACTCAGGACCTTAAAATTTCAAATTTTCAATATAGTTTTGTGGCACGCTATATATATTGGTGAAAGTGCTCAATATCAGGGATAGAGCGAATGTAAATGTAAAAGTAGACAATGAGAACACCGAGCTATTTTTAATCCATCACGTGTAAATCACAGAGAGCGACCATGGATAATAGAAACTTATTTTGTTTTTTTCTCTATGGTCGAGCAGACAAAGGAACGGTGGTTTCTTCTATAAAAGGGGCACAGAGACCACCTTTTCTTTATTAAGATTTCACGAGTGCCCAGGCTGAGAGACGTAATACACATTGTATAAAATAAAAACGGGGCGTCTATTTCATATACGGGTATCCACAAAAAAGTACTGTTTGAAGTAATAAAACAAATATATATGTATAGTATTATGGCGGTTTTAGTCAAAAATAAATTAGATAAATAACTGAGCAGTGAGTTCGAACCCCGCTTAGTGCACTATACTGGAGGCGTGTAACCAGATAACTTTTGTAAACAGTCTCTATATCCGCCCACGGCTCACACATAGGGTGCGATGGATTAATTGTTGTCTAAATTACGCAAAAATAAAAATAACGATGACATCTTACTTTAACAGATCAGTTAAGTGCCATACGTGATACACGTTTGGGAGATCATGTCTCGAAAGGGACATGACTGACTGAGCAATACATTTAACAAAATGACAAAAAAAGTAAATTTATTCAATAAAATCGCGATGGGTTTCAATCACCTCCTCCAGACGACTACGTGATCTACTTATCTTTTTTTTAAATCATTTCACTCCAAGCAAGGCAGAACTGCCACTGATGCACAGGGGGTTACATAATCGGTGAGTGATGAGAAAGGGGAGGAACAGATTACAGGGGAGTCGGAATGTGTAAGAAAAGGATGAGAATACACGTGTGAATAGGGCTGCATGAGAGTGGAGTGAAAAAGAAGAAGAACAAAATACAAGGGTTGTCAGGGAAAGTGTTGGGGATCCCCCCTTTATTGCACAATAAATGGACTCGTCTAGGTGTTTAAATAATCCTGCCTATACAGAGAGCGGGAGTTCCGTTGATTAGTTGTACGACCGCTTAGTTGGTCAGTAAGAATATAGACTTATTACCCGGACTTACTTCTTATTTACAAGATTGTATATATTGATTCCTACTAACAGTATTCCTAGTATTCCTGAATCTACTAACCCGTGTTCCAGGTTGTATATATTTTGTTCAATATACTTACACTTTATCTCTCCATATGTGCCTTTGTTATTATTATTTTGTGTGGTTTCTAAATAAGAATCCATAACAAATTAGCGACGAGTATTTCCGACAAGTTCACGCAGAGAGAAAAAATACATTTTCCACGTCAGTCGCCAACAAACCATTGGCGACAAAGGATTTCGAACAAGTTCACACGGAGGAAAAAAGACGTTTGTCACATCAGTCGTAAAGAACAAATTGGCAACAAAAGGACGCGGACTCACGTATAACACCAAGGAACATCAAATTAGAGTCGAGGATTTCGAAACTCACATAAGAGGAGTCAACAACAATAACAACAAATGGCGAAGCAGATTTGTGCACAAGTCGCACAAAAAAATGGGACGAATTTTCCCCTGAATCACTCTAACAAAAGTGGGCTACAAATTGAGTCGAACAAGTCGACTACAAAAAAAACAAAAACAAAAAAAAAACTGTCAGAATTAATTGCTAGAGAGCAATTGCTAAAAATCAAACCCCTCACGGAATCAAAACAGCAAAATCACGGAGGATTTTCAGAAGGGAATCCTGGAAATCATTAAGAGAACCAAAGAAAAACAATATAAATTAGAAATAAGACAAATGAAAATGCAAAAGGCTAACGAACTAAGACAAATAGACATGAAAAGGCAAATTGAAGAAAGATAAATTTAAATGCAAAAGGAAAATGAAGAAAAGCAAATAGAAATACAAAAGGCAAATGAGAAAAGACAATCACAATTACAAGAATTGTTATTGAAATTAACAAGTACAACACAAGAAAGGAAAACGGAAAAGGAGGAGGCATTTTCACAAGATGCGGTGTGGAACGCTATAGAAATTTTTAAATTATCAATTGAGGAAGATAAAAATTTTGGAGAGTATTACAGGCTATATGAGGATATTTTTAATATCGACTGCCAGCATTGGAGGGAAAAATGACTTTTACTCAGAAAATTAGGCACAGACGAACACACTAAGTTCTTAGAATATATTCTCCCTACAAAAACAAACGATTTAACTTTCGATGAGGCAATGAATGGCTTCACTGAGCTATTTAATAAAAAAATCTCGTTGTTCCATAAAAGGTGGAAATATCTTAATCTCAGAAAAGACGAAAACGAGGACTATTCTACATTCGCAGCTATCGTCAACAAACACTGACGATTTTAAATTGTCGGAACTTACCACCCCAGACAATTTCAAGTGTCTCATATTTGTCCAAGGACTAGTTGCTACTAAAGACAGCAAAATGAGGAAACGCATGCTGACCAAACTGCAAAATGAGCCAGGTCTACAAAATTTGTCAGAAGATTGCCAGAAATGCCTCAGCATAAAGAAAAATAGCAAGGACATTGAAGAGTCAGGAGTCGCGTACAGGAGTCGCGTAAAAAGAAATTTACGCTTTGTACCCTCCCTACAGACAAAAGAAAATTATAACGCTAAAAGAAAAAATACAGCACTACATGTTACAGATATGGTGGATGGTATTGGTTTAAATATTGTCTTTTTAAGTACAAAAATTGCCTAGCATGTAGCAAGATGGTTCACAAAGCTACGGTATGCAGAAATAAAAACCAACCTAGTAGGGCAAGATCTCCTAGAGTGGAGGATAAAAACAAGGAAAAATATGATAAAATATATTGAAATGGAAATTTTGAACAAGAAGATCAAATTGCAATTGGATTCGGGGTCAGACCTGACAATAATAAATTTACAGACATGGAGGAAGTTGAACAGGCCGACCATGTTACACACTAAAAAAATTTCTAAATCTGTAATGGGGAAAAGGATTAATTTCGAAGGCAAAATTATAGTGAATGTAAGATTTCAGGGAGAAATAAAAAACTAAAAATCTACGTGAGGAAAAGTACAGACAACCTAGTAGGAATGGACTGGATGCAGAAATTCAATGTATGGGATTAGTTCGTTTAGTTCGCTTTGCAAAATTAGTTCTATTAGTTCGTTTTGCAAAAGAATAGACTGTGAGCTTTTGGAATCCACAAAACTGAAGGAAGAATTGTACAAAGAATTCCCAGAGGTATTTTCAAGTGACTTAGGACGTTACAACCATTTTAAAGTGAAAATCTAGCTTAAGCAGAATGCTCAACCTGTATTTAGGAAAAGGAGAAACATACCTTTCGCCACAATTGATAAAATAGACAAAAAACTGGAGAAGGCTAGAGCAAACTGGGATCATTTCAAAAACCGATTTCAATGAATGGGCAGGCACCGGTGGTTTATGTCAAGAAAAAATCGGGAGAAATCCGTGTGTGTGCAGATTTTTTCACGGGATTAAATAATGCAATAAAAGACCATCATTACCCGTTGCCTAGCTCAGAAGAAATATTCACCCAACTCAATAGTGGAAAAAAGTCCTCGAATATTGACCTAAGTGAAGCTTATTTGCAGATTCCAGTTACAGAAGAAAGTTCTAAAATACTGTGCATAAACACGCACAAAGGTCTATACAAATAAAACAGGCTACCATTCGGGATATAGGAAGCGCCTGCGATATTCCAGCAGACGATGGACACAATGCTGACGGGACAAAATTTAACCACAGCTTATCTGGACGATATTTTAGTTAAAAGTGATAAAATGGAAGACCATGCGACACATATCAATGAAACTTTGAAAAGATTACATGTTTTTGGATTAAAATTAAAAAAAAGAAGAAATGTGATTTCTTCTTGAAAGAAATAAAATATTTAGGCCACATTATAATAAGAATGGCAGGAAACCAGACCCAGAGATAGCTTCAACAATTAAAAACATGCCTGACCCTCAAAGCGTCGCAGAATTACAAAGCTTTCTCGGTCTTGCTAATTACTATGGAGAGTTCATCGATAGTATGCATAAACTGAGGGCACCCCTCAACGAATTGATGTCCAGTGGAACTGGTCGTAGGATTGCAAAAAGGCGTTTAAGGAAATTATAAGCAAATTGACGTCAGATCTAACTTTGACACCCTTTGACTCCAGGCTGAAGATTATTATAGCATGTGATGCAAGCTCACACGATGTGGGAGCGTGTATTCTACATGAAATGCAGGACGGTACAAGAAAACCGAGAGCATTGTTACCGACCGAAAAAACTACTCACAAATATAAAAAGAATCTTTGAGAATTATTTTTGCCGTAACTCGATTTCATATATATATATATATATATATATATATATATATATGGATATATGGTAGAGAATTTACATTACTGACAGATTATAAGCCGCTCCTTATCATATTTGGATCAAAGAAAGGATTACCAGTATACACCGCAAATAGACTCTTGAGGTGGGGTACAATATTAATAAACTACAATTTTAAATTAGAATATATACCATCGAAAAAATAGGACACACAGATGAATTATCAAGGAAAAAGTGAACCCTTGGAAGACTCAGTGATAGCGGCAATGAGAACTGAGGATGAAATCAGTAAAATATTAATTAACACGATGAAAGAACTACCGGGTACATTATTAGAAATAAGAAGAAACGCAGAAGCGGACGAATTTATAAACACCACAAAGAAAATAATAGAGGAACAAAGACACCAACTTGGCGGAGAGTTTCTCAATTTGTGACAATGTCCTACTATATAATTAAAGGGTCGTGATACCAAAGTCTCTACAAAGGAGAATTTTAAAAGATTTTAATTGAGGAAATCCGGGGAAGAATCGCATGAAAGCACTTATGAGAAGTACTGGCTAAACATGGATGAGAATATCGCGCAGATGGTAGAATAGTATAAGGGCTGCGCAGTCACCACCGATCATACAGAAACAATGGCCAAAGGCGGACAAACCGTGGTCAAGAATACATGCTGACTACGCAGGACCTACTTTTTAATAACAGTAGACAGTTTTAGTAAATAGCCTTTTCAGATATAAACATCCAACAACAAACAACACTATAAACTGTTTCCATGAGCTATTTGCCAGGTTTGGCGTTGCAGACTGTTTAGTAACAGACAATGGTACGAAATTCACTTCAAGTGATTTTCAAGATTTTTGTGAAACGTAGCAAATAAGATGTGCGTCGTGGTACAGTGGTTATCGGCTCGGAACGAGAAATCGGGAAGCCGAGTTCGTATTCCAGTCGAATTCCTTGCATTCACCTAAGCGCAAATACCCTTGGAAAAGGTATTAATCCATCTCTTCCCTCCAGTTATGGGTTAAATAATAGGACAGATTAGGTTTTGTAGCCTTGGTCAGCAACCAATCTACCGCTGAAAGAAATGGCAACCTACTGCGGGATAATCTTCTGCCCAGTTAGTCATGTCTTTTTTGAGACATGATCGCCCAAACGTGTATCACGTATGGCACTTAAATGACCGACCAAATAAGACATAAAACAGCACCCTATCACCCACGGTCGAATGAGTTAGCTGAAAGAATCGTGGATACTCTAAATAGAGAGTTAACAAAAGCTGCAGATACACAATCAGAAAAAAGCGTTACAGCAATTTCTACAAGTCTACCGAATTACAATAAACCAAAACACACCATCACGACTTTCACCTGCTGAGGTGATGTTCGCGCGCAAGATTCGATCGGTCTTCGATAAATTGCTACCAGGCAAAATCAATACCCGGAATACACCTGTAATTATGAAAAGATCGTTCAAACCCGGTGAACGGAATATTTACAAACAACATAGCGTATTGGGAGCTGGCAACAATTGTAAGCAGACTCGGAAGTGTGATGCACACTATAAAATGGAAAAAAAATACGTGATTCAAATTCAAAAAAGAAGAAGTGAAGAACCAAGGTCCTCATCTTTAAAAAGGGAGGATACTATGCAAGAAATTTTCGAAGCCTTCGACATTCAGAAACCTCCAAACTAATACGGAAATCAGAAGAACCAACAGAAAACGGAAGTTCACAGAGCCATTAATGATAGATCCCAAGCGAAAAAAAATACTAATCCTTCCTCAAAAGAAGTTTGGTCGGGGGTGTTGGAGATCCCCCCTTTATTGCACAATAAATGGACTCGTCTAGGTGTACAAATAATCCTGCCTATACAGAGAGCGGGAGTTTCGTTGATTAGTTGTACGACCGCTTAGTTGGTCAGTAAGAATATAGACTTATTACCCGGACTTACTTCTTATTTACAAGATTGTATATATTGATTCCTACTAACAGTATTCCTAGTATTCTTGAATCTACTAACCCGTGTTTCAGGTTGTACATATTTTGTTCAATATACTTACATTTTTTCTCTCCATATCTGTTTTTGTTATTTATTATTTTGTGTGGTTTCTAAACAAGAATCCACAACAGAATGGATGTGAGTCAAGAAGATAATAGATGGCAATTGACTTTGTATTTAAATTTTTAGAGATTGTAGCTTTCAAGGAAGTAAGTATATGGAAGAGAATTCTTTTGGCGGGAAGTGCGAGCAAAGAAGCTGTTAGAGTAGAAGTTGCGGTTATTTTTTATTGGTTTCACTGTAAAAAGGTGGAACCTAGCCGTTAGTCTAGTAGCTCGAGCAAATTCATGCAGAGGGGTCACCAAGGACATAATCTCATCAGAGCAGAAGCCATTAAATTATTTGTAGAAGAAAATGAGGGAAGCTAAATGACGTCGGTGAGAAAGGGACTTAGATTGAACTACCAGGTTGGCATCAATTACATCACAGATTCTTCGTTGGGTTTTGTCAAGAAGCCCGAGACAAATAGCAGGGGCACCCGACCAGATGTGACAGCAATATTCAATGCACGGGCAGATGGTATACTTATATATGTGTAAGATGGATTTGGATGAGAAAAACTTCCTAGCCCTACAAAGGAAACCAACCTTCCGAGCAGTAGATTTAGCTATTGATTCAATGTAGTCATTCCACTTGGGGTCGTCTGATAGATTTAAGCGTAGGAGACGCAGTGTTTTGCTTTCAAGGAGACTAGCCTGATCCATTCTGATGGGGAGTAGAAGTCGTGGTTAAATGATAGCAGATTCATTTTAGGAACTTTCAAATTTACGAGCCATTTTTTCCCCAGTCCACTACAGATTGGAGGTCATTTTCAAGATCAGCAGCGAAGTTTGCTTTGTCAACCTGGGCAGGTTTCTTATCGAGGCGGGTGTGTCATCAGCATTCCTACTTGAGATCTAATTATATCAGGGAGATCGTTGATGAACACCAGAAAAAGCGTAGGACATAGAATAGAGCCTTGAGGGACACCTACGCTCGTATGATAGGATCTAGAAGCGTGCCCATTCAATGCTACCTTCATTACGCGACTTGAAAGGAAAGACTGGATTAGTTCAAATAATCGTCCATGTTACCATAGCCATGTAACTTGCGTAGAAGGCCAGTATGCTAGACTCTGTCAAATGGTTTAGAGATATATAGTACAATAACGCGAGCTTATCTAGAGCCTGGTATATATATATACTCTGTGATGCTCATTAACACATCAGCAGTAGACATGGTGAAGAGCAAACCATACTGTTTATCGGAGAAAAGGTCATGGACCGTAAGATGTTGAACGACTTCAGCATTAATAATAGCCTCGAGCAATTTGTCAAAAATCGGTAGGTGGCTGATAGGGTGATAACTAGAGGGGTTTGAGGGTTATCCAGCATTCTTAAATACAGGAACCACAGAGAACTTCCAGCAGTCAGGAAAGCAAGAAGAAAAGAGGTAGTAATTGTAGAGTTTGGAGAGGAACAGAGAAGAATTCAGGAGTGCATTTCTTCAAAACAATTATTCGGATTCCGCCACCTCCGCTTACCTTATGGGGGTCAAGCTTTGAAATTATGTTAGAGACCAGCGAGGGAGTAATGTGAACGTAACTTAGTTGAGCTTTAGTTCTAGGTTGGAAGTCGAGGGCGGATACCCAAGACGTTGGTGGAGAATCTGCCAGCAAAGCATTCAGCCTTGTCCGCTGAAGATGTGAGGACCTCAAATTCATTGATTAAAGCGGGGATTGGGGGTTTGCTGTCATTAACACATTTTTACAGACCCACCAGTAGTCTTTGGAGTCGAGCTTGCAAGATGTTATACGCTGTTTCATTATTTCAGCAAACAACAGCTTAGCATCATTTAGGGCCCTCTTGCACTAATTACGGGCATAGGATGCCTATTATGGTCAGACGAGTGGCTTCTATAAAGCCGGAAGAAGGGGTTCCTGTGATCAATAGCAGTCGAGCAAGCAGGAAGAACCCGGGGTACGAATGGGTTTAAGTTGTAACTTCCTGGTTGAGATGGAAGCATTGGTCACAGATTTTAAGCCAAAAAGAGACCAAGGAACGTCACACATAAAATCGCGGAACGACTCCGAGCTTTTGGTAGCAGTAAGACATTCTCCTCGTCTACGGTTCCTGTGAGGAGAGGAGGTCAAAAAGATATATTAACGGAAACCAAAGCATGATCCGGGTTTTCAAGAGGGCAAAGCTGTAGAACATGGCAAGAGTCAGGGATAGACTTGAAACTGAGATATAGCAGGCAGGGAAGCAGGAAGCAGAGATGCAATGGTTGTAGAGTTTACAGAGGACAGAAGAGAGTTCGGGAGCATATTTCTTCAGGACAATGATTGGGATTCCGTCACCTTCGCTTACCTTATGGGAGTCAAGTTTTAAAATTATGTTAGAGAGCAGCGAAGGAGTAATGTGGACGTCACTTAGTTGAGCCTCAATTCTAGGAGAGACGTCGGGTGCATATACATCAGACGAGTCAAATGTTGAGTTGATCGAGAATCTGCGAGCAAAGCATTCAACCTTGTCCGCTGAAGGGAGTATTGAGGGCTTGCTGTTATTTAACACATTTTTACAGAGCCTTTGGAGTCGAGCTTGCAAGATGTTATACGCTGTTTCATTCTTTTAGCAAACAACAGCTTAGCATTATTTTGGACCCTGTTGCGCTAATTACGGGCGCCTATTATGGTCAGACGAGTGGCTTTGATAAAGCTGGAAGGGAGTCATTCCTGTGGGCGAAAGCAGCCGAGCAAGAGAGGAGGAACCAATGGGACAAATGGGTTTTAAGTATTAATTTACTGGCTGGGATGAAAGCATCATTACTTTCTTTAACCAATGAAGAGACCTCGGACTCACAGTCTTCAACGAGTAGACCAAAAACTTTGTTCCATGGGACGTCACATAGAAAATCGTGGAACAACTCCCAGTTTGCTCTTT
>JBBBDQ010002313.1:680000-682500 GCA_037127315.1 Ascarosepion bandense | reverse complement strand
ATATGTCCGGATCGATTGTATTACAGATCCTTGTTTGGATTTTGTCAATAATCTCGAGATATACAAGACCAGATATAGCAACAGTATTCAATGCATAAACGAATGGTAGATTTATAAATGTGAAAGATGGATTCTGATGAGAACCTGGAGATATATAGCAGGAGCACCCTACCAAATATGGCAACAGTATTCAATGGACAAACGAATGGTAGATTTATAAATGTAAAAGATGGATTCTGATGAGAACCTGGAGATATATAGCAGGAGCACCCTACCAAATATGGCAAGAGTATTCAATGCACAAACGAATGGTAGATTTATAAATATAATTGATGGATTCTGATGAGAACCTGGAGATATATAGCAGGAGCACCCTACCAAATATGGCAACAGTATTCAATGGACAAACGAATGGTAGATTTATAAATGTGAAAGATGGATTCTGACGGAGAAAATTCATAGCACGACTTAGTGACCCAACTTTCTTTGCCCTCGATGCAGCTATTCAATAGTAACAATAGCAAAAGGTATTAAGAAACTGTAAAATTTCTTTAGAAAATAAATAAAAACAAAAACGTTCGAAAAAAGTGCACTGAACTGTTATGTAATATTAACCCTTCTATATGGAAATAATTGCTGGAGACTCTGCTCGCTGAGTATGAGGAAACGTGTTCCTTAGAAGAATGCCGATAACACCAATGGATGAGGCACGTACGCAACGACAAAAGAAGGCAACAGCTGCAACTATTTGATGAGGAAAGAAAGCTTGGAGAATTAAACACTCATAGGACATATTAAAGGCAACAGAACCACCTCGATGTGGTGTAACAGTTAAAAAACTTTTGTCATAGGACAAAATAAGAAAGGGGGAATTGTAAAATCTAATACTCACGGGACATTTAGAGGGAAAGAGAGACAAGGGAAAGCAACGCAAGACGATGGCGGAGCAGAATTTGAGAGAGATTTGTGGTGCAGTGAATATCGACTCGGAACGAAGGATCGGGGTGCCGAGTTCGAATTCCAGTTGAATTCGTTGCATTCACTTATGCAAAAATACCTTTGGGAGAGATATTAATTCGTCTCTTCCCTCCAGTTTGAGTTTTATAGCCTTGGCTGGTAACCAGCCTAGTCAGTCATGTCTCTTTCGAGACATGATCGCTCGAAGCGTGTATCACGTATGGCACTTAACTGACTGACCAAGGGGAAAAGTATTAAGAGCGACAAGGGATAGCTGTAAGTGGGGGTCCATGATCGCCTACGTCCTAAAAGGACACATCTAAGCTGTGCTAATAAAATCTCTGTTTCGAAAGCAAGAATGCTTGAATGACGCAGCGGGTTACCAATCCGATGAGCATGTGTGAATGGAAGACGAAACGGTGTTTGGGAGAGATGGCCAAAAGTAAACATTACTATGAGCGGCAAAAAAAGAAAAGAAAAAAAAAAGGAAATTGTGGAGAGCTACGATCCCGAAGACGCATAAAAAAAAAGAAGAAAAACGTGTGTTTTTGACGATAATTATTTTCTCATGCTACTAAATCAAATAGGATGTGCGTTGTGGCGCAGTGAATATCGGCTCGGAGCGAGAAATCGGGGAACAGAGTTAGAATTCCAGCCGAATTCATTGCATTCACTTACGCGCAAATACCCTTGGGAAAGGTATTAATCCGTCTCTTCTCTCCAGTTATGGGTTAAATAATAGAACAGATTGGGTTCTATAGCAACCAGTTTACCGCAGAAAGCAATGGCAACCTACTGCGGGAAAATCTTCTGCCCAGTCAGTCATGTCTCTTTCGAGACATGATCGCCCAAGCGTGTATCGCGCATGGCACTTAACTGACTGACTAAATCAAAAAAACAACAAACAATAGGTGGTTCGTCAAGAAAGCAGGCACACAGACACAGGAAAAACGCATGAACGCTCGTGAAGATGCCCTGTTATCTCTACCCACTACGCACCTTCCCTCCTCGACACGCAGAGCCCAACGAGCGCTGTGATCAGTCGCTCACGCGCAAGCGCAGTTTGTTAGCGCACCGTCTCGCAGGCCGCATTAGGCAGCGACGAGAATGTAGAGAGAAGTTAACAACGGCTTCACCCAATCGCAAGGCGCTAAACACGAGGAAAGAAGAGCGAGAAGAAAAGAAAGTCCAAATTGAGAGGCACGACGAATATTGTCTACGTTGTAGGTAGAAGCCTACTGTTTGTTCGAGGTGTGCGTGTGTGCACATTTGTTGTACCACAGGGCTTTACCGTGCGGCAGGAACAAGCATAATAACTACCTATCTACCTATCTATATCAGTTCCTTCATATCTGTCTGTCTGTCTATCTATCTATCTATCTATCTATCTATCTATCTATCTATCCCTATCCCAGTCTCTTCAATATCTATATATCCCAGTCTCTTCAATATCTATCTATCTATCTATCTATCTATCTATCTATCTATCTATCTATCTATCTATCTATCCCAGTCTCTTCAATATCTATATATCCCAGTCTCT
>JBBBDQ010002313.1:472500-677500 GCA_037127315.1 Ascarosepion bandense | reverse complement strand
TAAGCGAAATCATTTGGTGTGGATTTTCTCTTCTCTTAGTAATATGATTGGTTTCATGGCGCTGATAGCAAAGAAAAATTCCTGCATTCTTTTACATCAATCATCATGGCTCACTGTTTACGTAATTTTAGTCAACACATCTGGCGATAAGAAAAACAAAATCTAGGTAAGTTAGATTCATGCCTTTATCATTTATTTCCTTCATTTTACCTAGCGGCAAACGTCTCTTCGTTATTCTCAGGGATTTCTGTCTGTTTCTATTAAGACAATGTACACTTTGGTTGTCGTTTTTTATGTAACTAATATGCCTGTTTTTCTTACTGGCGCTAGGGACCGGACTTAAATCCAAAATAAAAATAAAATTTCAAAAGTCGAAAATCGTGTGCACTACACAGTCTTCCTAATCCTCCTCCTATTCTTCCCAGTCCTCCTTGGGTGGAACTTAAGTAAGTTTTGAAGTCATACAAAATTATTACAAATAAGTTCATAATAACAGGGTCGGAATTTTTCAGATTAGGAATTTGTCTAATGACTTTTTATTCAGATCAGTGCGCTCATCTTAGTTGTTTAATTGACAACATTTTGGCCGTGGTCCTCTCCGTTCATCTTCAGGTGTCTGTCGAAACATCAATCCATTTCAGAATATAGTTCTCATTTCACTTTCCGCGTTATTCCATAAATCTGTCATCAGTCAGTTAGTTGCCATACGTAATACACGTTTGGGCGATCATGTCTTTTTCGAGACATGACTGAATATTATCCCGCAGTAGGTTGGCATTACTTTCTGCGTTAGACTAGTTGCCAGCCAAGGCTATAGAACCAAATCTGTCCCATTATTTAACCCATAACTGGAGGGAAGAGACGGATTAATACCTTTCCCAAGAGTATTAGCGTGTAAGTGAATGCAAGGAATTAAACCAGAATTCCCCGATTTGTCATTCCGAGTCGATATCCGTTGTACTACAACCGCACGTAAGCGAATATGGACACAAGTGTAGGACAGATGAGTTAAAGTTCAAACTTGCTACTCAGTAGGATGGGCCAACCTACTTTGCTCGCTAGAATTTGTAAAGTAACTTGGCCATATTTTGTGGCCACAACAAAATATGATCAAGTTACTTTGCATTCAGAACCTGTTTATATCTATCTATCTATCTATCTATCTATCTATCTATCTATCTATCTATCTATCTATCTATCTATATAAGTCTGTTCATATCTATCTATCTATCTATCTATCTATATAAGTCTGTTCATATCTATCTATCTATCTATCTATCTATCTATATAAGTCTGTTCATATCTATCTATCTATCTATATAAGTCTGTTCATATCTATCTATCTATATAAGTCTGTTCATATCTATCTATCTATCTATCTATCTATCTATCTATCTATATAAGTCTGTTCATATCTATCTATCTATCTATCTATCTATCTATCTACTATTTAAGTCTGTTCATATCTATCTATCTATCTATCTATCTATCTATCTATCTATCTATCTATTTAAGTCTGTTCATATCTATCTATCTATCTATCTATCTATCTATCTATCTATCTAAGTCTGTTCATATCTATCTATCTATCTATCTATCTATCTATCTAAGTCTGTTCATATCTATCTATCTATCTATCTATCTATCTATCTATCTATCTATCTATTTAAGTCTGTTCATATCTATCTATCTATCTATCTATCTATCTATCTATTTCTAATTTAAGTCTGTTCATATCTATCTATCTATCTATCTATCTATCTAAGTCTGTTCATATCTATCTATCTATCTATCTATCTATCTATCTATCTATCTATCTATCTATCTAAGTCTGTTCATATCTATCTATCTATCTATCTATCTATCTATCTATTTAAGTCTGTTCATATCTATCTATCTATCTATCTAAGTATGTTCATATCTATCTATCTATCTATCTATCTATCTATCTATCTATCTATCTATCTAGGAGGCGATAGATGAAGTATCGTCTAAATTACACAAAAATGAAAATAACATTGGCATCTCATTTTAAAAAATATATTTACAAAAATGATACAAAAATATCTTGAAATACACAAGAGTAAGTATATTCAATAAATTCCCCATTGGCTTCAACCGCGGCCTCCAGACGACTTCGTTGTCTCCTACAACTCTTCTGGACGGTCTCCTTTTTAAGTTGGTGAATGCGGCCATAATCTTTGCCTTCAGTCCGTCTTTGGTGTTAGAAGGAGTTTTGCTCGTCTCTCGCTTAACTGCGCCCCACAAATAACAGTCAAGGGGTTTCTGGGGAGTTAGGTGGCCAGATTAAGACATTCTCTTACGCACAAACATCCTTCTCTCTTCAGCTATGGTTTCGAATATCAGGACAGATTGGGTTCTATAGCCTTGGTTGGCAACCAGTTCACCGTAGAAAGTAATGGCAACCTACTGTGTGAAAATCTTCTGCTTAGTTAGTCATGTCTCGAAAGATACGTTGCCGCGCAAGCAGTTAACTGACACGGAGATATTTACTTGATTTTATTTAGTGCTTTGCATTTTAGTAATGACGTTTATTATTATTATTATTTTATTATTATAATCATTACTGAAACAAATACTACTACTACTACTTAGAGGAAAAATGATTTGATTGCATAAAAATTATAAATTCTTTTGGAGGGATTTTCTCAATGTCCCAGTTTGTTTACACATTGAGTCCATTCGTTAGAATTTTGGCAACCATGTGGGGGCAATGGATTATTTGATAGTTAAACTCCTCCTTAAGATCTAAACAGAGACGAGGATAGCAATTTTCTGGATTTCTTATATCATAATATTACCAGAGACTTTGTTGATTTTTCCCATCCTTTTCTTGACTAGTCCCAGAGCGCCTATTACAACTGGTACTACCGTGGTCTTCATGCCCCATATTCTGTCAAATTGTTGCAGAAATTGCCTGACTGGTAGGACTGGAAACTTCTGCTTCTGTGGCATGGTGCAGAGTACTTTTGCATGACATAAGGTCTTCAAATAGGCACCCTCTTGACGCAAGGCTGCAATACCTCCTCAGGGAACTTGATGTCGGCTTCTGTGTTAATTCTCTGTGAGAAGAAGGACCCCAACATCAATAGTGATCATTTCAACATCGTCAGTACGATGCGATTTTTCTAAATTGTTTTTTTAATCCTCTGCACGCTGAGATTGTCCTCATATTTGTTTCTATTTGTACTACGTTTCGGCCGTTGTACGCTCCGGCCCTCTTCAGGGTTCGGTTCAAAATTCCTAGCACCTGAAGAAGACCGGATCGTACAACGGCGGAAACGTCGTACAAATGGCAACAATTGACACCTGAATTCTTTGAAATATTCGTATTAGATCTTTCAGAACGAATGCCAAGCAGTAGAGCATGTTGTTTCCAAATTTCTGGAAGTGTGACTTGCGTCATGGTGATCTTTTTCTCCCAGACGGTGCCAAACTGACCCAACTATATTGTGAAGTCGACAAAATTATAAACAAACAACGCGTATGCAAGATATTAAGAATATAAAGTGGTGACAATTCTTCAATTACCCCAGAATATAGGACCTACATTACCATTAATTATTTTCTTTTCGTCCTAGCAGTTAATTTCTTTTATTTATATGCACGAGAGACAAATATTAGTTATTTTGCTTGATTGATTCATTTTCTTGGGTTTATTAAATCTTTGCAGATTAACGTCGGAAAATACTTTTCACTTACAAGAATTCTTTGAAACAGTAATTTAGTTAGTTTTAATAATCTAAACTTATTTATAAATGGAACTTAGTCTGTGTGTATGTGTGTGTGTCTGTGTGTGTGCCCGTTACCTATAGACTCCAAAACGGCAGAACCGATTTTCTTGAAAATTTACACAGTTGTACGATAAGTGTTTGCGAGTGTTCTTAGCTAGGTTTTGTGTCGAGGTATCCCCGATAAATATCGAAAATCGATAATCGCAAAAATCGGGTTATAGAAGGAATGGTCCGATTTTAATAAAATTTGATACACTCATAGACAAAGACATCAGAAACGATATTCAGAAGTTTCAAGGTTGCAGTTCTTACAATAGTGCAGAAAATAGATAATGTATATATGTATATAAAAGGCAAGATGTTTGTGTCTGTATCTGTTTATCTGACTGTATGTTTGCATTTTTTTCAGCCCTTTTATTTTAGTTTTTGCTTCGTGTTTGGCTCTGAGTAGGTATAATTGTAGTTCTTAGTCTCAGCCATGATACCATTTACTCAGAGGACTTATTGAGCCTTCAAATTTCAGTTTACGACGAAAAATCTTATTTGATATCGATACTAGAAAATCCAAATTTGACTTACATCCATTCATTTTTCTTTCAGTCTACGGTTTCGCTTTAACTGGAAACAACTATTGCTTTTTAGTCTTTCGTGCCAACGTCCAAAGAGTCTGAACTCCAGGACCATGGATCAGTTTTAAAGCTTTCATTACACCCGAGAAACGCCGGGCTATACTGCTAGTTAACTTATAATTGAGAATTAGTAGGAGAATAAGTAGATTTATAACATTTTGTAATGGTATTTGCACGTACGTGAATATAATGAAGTTATCTGGAATTGAAACTCTGCTCTCTGGAACTGGAACTAACAATATGGTGTCATTATGCATTTCACCACCCGCACATCAGAGGTTACAAGATCTGGTATTCTCAAGCGGTCACCCATGAAGGTACTGACCAGGCTCGAGATTGCTTAATTTTGTAGATCGTATGGGAAACATTGTTTCGATGTGATATAGCCATAAACCTAAATATTTATTCAATTATTACCTGAAGACATAAAAGCAACATATACTCGGAATGGGAAACCGGCGAGTCGTGTTCGAATTCCATTCGAATTCATTTCATACTCTTACGCACAAACATCCTTCTCTCTTCAGCGATGGTTTCGAATATCAGGTCAGATTGGGTTCTATAGCCTTGGTTGGCAACCAGTTCACCGTAGAAAGTAATGGCAATCTACTGTGTGAAAATCTTCTGCTTAGTTAGTCATGTCTCGAAAGAGACGTTGCCGCGCAAACAGTTAACTGACACGGAGATATTCACTTGATTTTATTTAGTGTTTTGCATTTTCGTAATGACATTTATTATTATTGCTAGCAGTATAGCCCGGCGTTGCTCGGGTGTAATGAAAGCTTTACAACTAATCCATGGTCCTGGAGCTCAGACTCTTTGGACGTTGGCACGAAAGACTAAAAAGCAATAGTTGTTTCCAGTTAATGCAAAACCGTAGACTGAAAGAAAAATTAATGGATGTAAGCCAAATTTTGATTTCCTGGTATTGATATCAAATACGTTTTTAGTCGTAAACTGAATTTCGAAGGCTAAATAAGTCCTCTGAGTAAATGGTGTCATGGCTGAGACTAAGAACTACAATTATACCTACTTAGAGCCAAACCCGAACCAAAAACTAAAATAAAAGGGTTGAAAAAATACAGACATACAGACAGATAAACAGAAACTCACACACAAACATCTTACCTTTTAATATATATATATATATATTATTGATTTTCTTCACTATTGTAAGAATTGCAACCTTGAAACTTCTGAATATCGTTTCTTATGTCTTTGTCTATAAGTGTGTCCAATTTTATTAAAATCGGACCACTCCTTCTATAGCCGGATTAATTCGATTATCGATTTTCGATATTTATCGGGTGTACCTCGGCACAAAACCTAGCTAAGAACACTCGCAGACAATTATAATACAACTGTGTAAATTTTCACGTAAATCGGTTCACACACAGACACACACACATACACACAGACAAAGTTCTATTTATAAATAAGTTTAGATTATTATTTTATTATTATAATCATTGCTACGACTGATACTACTACTACTTAAAGAAAAAATGATTTGATTGCATAAAAATTATAAATTCTTTGGAGAGATTTTCTCAATGTCCCAGTTTGTTTACACATTGAGTCCATTTCGTTAGAATTTTGGCAACCATGTGGGGGCAAATGGATTATTTGATGGTTAAATTCCTCCTTAAGATCTAAACAGAGACGAGGATAGCAATTTTCTGGATTTCTTATATCATAATATTACCAGAGACTTTGTTGATTTTTCCCATCCTTTTCTTGACTAGTCCCAGAGCGCCTATTACAACTGGTACTACCGTGGTCTTCATGCCTCACGTTCTGTCAAATTCTTATTTCTTGGTCTGTATATTTCGAGAGGTTCTGCCTAGTTTTCATAAGATTTTTCATTACTATTAATATTATTATTATCTATATATATATAAGGCAAGATGTTTGTGTGTGTGTGTGTGTGTATGTCTGTCTGTAAGTCCTTTATACAAATCCACAATTTTATCCGATTCTCACCAAACTTTGCACAAATATTCTTCAGGCGTCCGGTCAGGTCATGGTCTACTTATTTTTTTTCGATTTCCGCCTGTTATCGGAAATCGATACCCCGATATCCGATCAGGTTTGATCAAGATCAGGATTTCAGCACTTTTATCGTGGTTCTTGCTGCAGAATTTGCTCTAACTTGGTAAAATAATAGTTTTTAGTCTCAAACTAAATCTTCTCAGACGACTCATTTCCCCGATATCGGAAATCGATAACCCGATATTCTATCGAATCTGATAAAAAGCCTATATTCAGCCATCAATATGGCTCATTTTCTACCATTTTTACTCCGATGAGTACGATAGGTTTTCATGGACTTACTTAGGTTAGTTTATCTTTGTATGACTCTATTTGACTCCGGTATTGGAAGTCGATACCCCGATATTCTATCGGGTCTGATCAAAATCAGGTTTTCAGCCCTTTTATTTTGGTTCTTGCTTCGGGTTTTGCTTTAAGTAAATATAATTGTGATTCTTAGTCTCAGCCATGATAACATTTACTCAGAGGACTTATTTAGCCTTCAAAATTCAGTTTACGACGAAAAATCGTATTTGATATCGATACCAGGAAATCAAAATTTGACTTACATCCATTAATTTTTCTTTCAGTCTACGGTTTCGCTTTAACTGGAAACAACTATTGCTTTTTAGTCTTTCGTGCCAACGTCCAAAGAGTCTGAGCTCCAGGACCATGGATTAGTTTTGAAGCTTTCATTACACCCGAGCAACGCCGGGTTATACTGCTAGTTATTGTTATTATTGAGCAAGAGATCAGCACCCCAACAATCCTTAAGATAGAAATATACATAGCTCAATATATCCATAATTATACCCATTTCTATAAGGATACTATGTACAAGCATGACAGTCAAATGTACGCGATATGAGGACAAGTCTGGGGAAAAGTTAGAAATATCTTCAGGCCAAGTAAACCAGTTCACTCAGACGGTCCCCAACTGAGTAACTGAGGCTTTTTCCGGCTATCTTGATTTGAATCCAACGTTTCTTGGTTGCTTCATCTTAAAAACTTAAAAATAAAACAAAAACAAACTCCATGACATCCGGCCACAACGCTTACTTCTCCTACGTCGATTCCAGGGTAGAGATGCACTCTGCGTCAGTCACTAGTGGTGCATAAGCAAATCTGTGGTTTTCAATAAGGTATTTTCTGTAGCTCATAATTCAACAAAACCAAACATTGTTTACATTATTCGGATTATTGTCCTCATCATTGTTGCCATTTGTACGACGTTTCCGCCGTTGTAAGATCCGGTCTTCTTCAGGTGATAGAAATTTCGAACCGAACCCTGAAGAGGGCCAGAGCGTACAACGGTCGAAACGTAGTACAAATAGCAACAAAGATGAGGACAATAGTCTGAATAACGTAAATGCTGTAAATACTACCTCATCTCAGATTTATAGACAAATACAAAATCAAACATGTAAATCCTAACACCTCTGGAAGATTAAGATCAGAAACCACGAGAACCGTGTCTGGTAGAGTATCAGGCATTTATTATTATTATTATTTGATTTTTGCTAAGATCTCGCTAACTACCAAATCTACAGAGATACTTAACGCAGGTCGTGGTGTGTTATTATAGCTGCATTTTATTTGTTTTTCTGTTTCCAATAACATCATTAACATTACATGGACAAAGTTCTTCTTAGTGTGTGGGTAGTAATTATCAAGAAAATTGTTTTTATATCTCTTAAGCTGGAGTTTCCAAGGATTCTTTCAATGTGTTGTTTTCTTCCATTTTTTATCACTCCAAGGGCACCTACTACTGGCACAACTCTTGTTTTCAATTTCCACACTTTTTTCAATTTCCAGGTTTTATACTTTGATAGTTTATTTTAGTTGCTATATTACAATCCGCTGGGCGAGCCATATCAATTAGTAGGCAAATTTTTTCTTTTCTCTTTTTGAGAATTATGTCTGTTGTGGATTCTGGGTGAGGAACCGCACAAAATAATGAACAAAAACAGATATTGAGATAGAAAAGTAGGTTATATTATAATATACAAACTTGAACACAAGTTAGTAAATCCAGGAATACTATTAGTAAGAAATAAATATGTACAAGTCTTGAAGTGAAGTCGTTGGAAATAGTATATCCGTGCATTTTATTCTAGCTGAGTGGAGCTCAGAGCTATTCTGACTTCTGATGCGGTAGTCTCTGGGTAACTTTGGTATCTCTCGGTAACTTACGTATCAGTTCCGGTACTCTCCTATAAGTCTAACGGATCTCTTTATAACTCTGCTGTTCTCTCTATGGCAGGAGTATATGTACACTCAGTCAAGTCTATTATCATATACAAAGGGGAGATCTCACAACAATGTCCAACCTATTTGCTTAAATTTTGCTCTCTGTGTAGATGGTGTAATCCCATAGAATGGTGACATCTACTTCTGTAACCGGTGCTGGGTGATGTTTATGCCAGTGTTTGTTTACATATTTTCCAAAGGGTTGTTATTATTATTATTATTATTATTATTATTATTATTATTATTATTACTATTTCCTTGGATTTCTCTTGTATGATCATTTGCTTCCGGGTCCCCACTAGAGGCCTAAGGTCAGAAATGGCTTCAAGGCATTTTTATCTGATCATTTTTGGTAATAACAAAACAACTAGAAACTTCAACATCACACCCATTTTGCATAGATAAAGCTTTTCCTAATGTGTGAGTCCATTAGAACATTTTTCAATCAATCCGTGGGCTTCACCAACAACTGGAATTATTGATATCCTCAGGTGACACATTTTTAAAAATTTCCGCTTAAAGATCTTTGTAATTTGCTAGTTTATTATTATTATTATTATTATTATTATTATTATTATTCATAATTCGATTTCTGCTATGGTCGCACTACCAACCAAGTCTGCGTAAAGACTTAAGGCAGGTCGTGGTATGTTGCTATGGCTCCATCCCTAGCATTACATAGACAAAGTTCTCCTTAGTGTGTGGGCTGTACTTAACAAGACAATTTTTTGTATATCTCTTAAGCTGGGGTTTCCAGGGATTCTTTCAGTGTGTGTTTTAGTTGCATTTTTTATCATTCCAAGTGCTCCTACTATCACTGGTAAGATATTTGCTTTCAATTTCAATTTCCGCATTTTTTTCTATTCTTCTTCTTCTTCTTCTTCTTCTTCTTCTTCTTCATATTATTATTATTATTATTATTATTATTATTATTATTATAAGCTGTTAATGAAAGTTGTGATATTATGGAAACGAAGTCAGACGGCAAAGAGTTGCGATGGAACTCGTATCCGAGATAACAATTGCACGTTTTGTCTTGAATGTTAAACAGAAAGAGATTGTCAGTGCCCAGGAATTAATGCAAGTGTTGCTGATAAAAGAGGGTTGGTATCTGTATAACGTAAATGTACTTCTAATAATCTAAACTTATTTATAAATGGAACTTTGTCTCTGTGTGTGTGTGTGTGTCCATTACCTATAGACTCAGAAACGACTGTATCGATTTTCTTAAAAATTCACACAGTTGTACTATAAGCGTCTGCGAGTGTTCTTAGCTAGGTTTTGTGTCGAGGTACTCCTGATAAATATCGAAAATCGAAAAAGTCGGGTTATAGAAGGAGTGGTCCGATTTTAATCAGATTTGATAGACTCATAGACAAAGACATAAGAAACGGTATTCAGAAGTTTCAAGGTTGCAGTTCGTACAATACTGCAGAAAATCGATAATATATATATATATATATATATAAGGCAAGATGTTTGTGAGTGTGTCTGTTTATCTTCCCGTATGTCTATATTTTTTCAGCCCTTTTATTTTAGTTTTTGCTTCGTGTTTAGCTCTAAGTATGTATAAATTTTAGTTCTTAGTCTCAGCCATGATACCATTTACTCAGAGGACTTATTTAGCCTTCGAAATTCAGTTTACGACGAAAAATCTTATTTGATATCGATACCAGGAAATCCAAATTTGACTTACATCCATTCATTTTTCTTTCAGTCTACGGTTTCGCTTTAACTGGAAACAACTATTGCTTTTTAGTCTTTCGTGCCAACGTCCAAAGAGTTTGAGCTCCAGGACCATGGATTAGCTTTTAAAACTTTCATTACACCCGAGCAACGCCGGGTTATTCTTCTAGTTTATTTGAAATAGAACTGCACTGAAAATCAGCAAGAAAGGAATCATTAATGGTGAGGAATTAATTCAGGTTTTAACGAACAATCTCTTATAGTTATTATGTAAACGCATTGCTGATGATTCTGTAATCGGAATGCACTTAAAATCATAACAGAAGGGATTGTCATTGGTCAGGAATGAATGTACATTTTTCTGACAAAATAAGGCAATTGAATCTATGATCGGAGGGAATTATTTTCACATGAACATGTCTATGCACAAAATCTGGGTATCATCTACCATATATTCAGTTGAGAAAGCAGAATAACATATACCATATATTCTCTTTTTACTCCGAAGCTCGCAAGAAAATTAAACATTGGTTTTAAATGACCCATAAGGATTTGATTTGCCGGTAAACAAACAAAGCAAAACCAACAACCAAAACGATCGGAATGTACTGAAAACTAGGTAGAAAGAGATTGCCGGTGGTCAGAAATCAAGGTACATGTTACTGACAGGACAGCGCTATTTTATGCTTAATATTAATTATTTTTATTATAGGAATGCATTACAATCAGACGGAATGGTCAGGGGTCAGGAATTATTGCAAGTGCTACTCATGACAGAAATGAGAAATTATATAATAATATTTAGTTTAGTAAAGAACATTATTCATTATAATCGCTACGATTGATATTGACTAAAATTGGATTGCTGTAAAACCCAGATGACAGAGTGTTGTGGAGTAGTTTTCGCACTGAAGTTTATAATCGTGCTACGTCGGCTGCTAATCGACTTAACGTACCCACAATGTTAGGAACTTGATAATCTTCCACTGAAAGCTGACTCCTTTGCAGTCGGCTAACTGCCGACTAATATCAAATGCCTTAGTCCAACTATGTCCAAACTGGAACTATTATACTCCAACAGAACTTTAAAGAACTCTCTAGAACTTCTAAGAACTCCCAAGAACTTCCGAAGAACTTCCTTCGTTAATATAGAAGGGAGAGTCCGTTATCTGAGGAATAGGTGTGTTTCACCATAATACAGAGTGAGAATAAAGGAAAGGAAGTATGTATTGCACTAATAATCCCAGTGACGAAGGCTTGTTTTCTTTGAAAATCAGTATTATAGATTATGGTTTATCCGTGTACACGAACGGCCGACCTTTGTCACCGGCCGGAAGAATAAAATTACCGCAGTCACGGGACATACCATTGTTTTACGTCTACTGAGAGGGTTTAAAAAAAAACAACTATCCTTAACTGGAGTCTAAAATGTCAACTTCACACAAGGAATATCTTGAATATATATACGCACATGATCTTGTTTCGCGTTTGCCTGAGATCTTCCCGAAATGATATTTGTCTCGTTTTGATTAAGCCCTATGACTCGTTGACAAACAAGCAGCCTGAATACGGATAGACAACTAAATTGAGCAAGTACGCTAATACAGAGAGGAACAAAAGACAAGAGCGCATTTTCTTATTTTACCAATATTTATGTATTGTTGCTCGGGTGTAATGAAAGCTTTAAAACTAATCCATGGTTCTGGAGCTCAGACTCAACCTAAATTTACCATTCGCACCTAACATATATATATATATATATATATATATATAGGGTATAATGAAAGCTTTAAAACTAATTCCATGGTCCTGGAGCTCAGACTCTTGGGACGTTAGCACGAAAGACTAAAAAGCAATAGTTGTTTCCAGTTAAAGCGAAACCGTAGACCGAAAGAAAAATTAATGGATGTAAGTCAAATTTTGATTTCCTGGTATCGATATCAAATAAGTTTTTTTCGTCGTAAACTGAATTTTGCAGGCTAAATAAGTTCTTCTGAGTAAATGGTATCATTGCTGAGATTAAAAACTACAATTATACCTACTTAGAGCCAAACCCGAAGCAAAAGCTAAAATAAAAGGGCTGAAAAAATACAGACATACAGGCAGATGAACAGACACACACACACAAATATCTTGCCTTTTATATATATATATATATATTATTGATTTTCTGCACTATTGTAAGAACTGCAACCTTGAAACTTCTGAAATCATTTCTGATGTCTTTGTCTATGAGTGTATGAAATTTGATTAAAATCGCACCACTCCTTCTATAACCCGATTTTTTTCGATTATCGATTTTCGATATTTATCAGGTGTACCTCAACACAAAACCTTGATAAGAACACTCGTAGACGCTAATAGTACAACTGTGTAAATTTTAAAAAAATCTGTTCAGCCGTTTCGGAGTCTATAGGTAACGGACACGCACACAGACACACACACACATACACACACACAGAGACAAAGTTCCATTTATAAATAAGTTTAGATAGATCACTTAAATAAATTCAGTATAGGAGATTACGAGATTGAATATAGAAAAGGATGAGCCTGGGGTAGCTTTGACAAACACCATAAGATAGAATAAGGTTGAGTCACAGTGTTGGTCTAGAATTTTTTCTCGTTCGAATCCATCTTGCACATTTATAAATCTCCTATTGTGGACTGAATACTGTTGCCGTGTCTGGTCGGATTCTACTCTTCATCCCGAGGTTCTCGAAAAAAAATCCATAGAAGATGTTGCAATGTAATCAATCCTTACTTGACGTCACTTTCACACTGCCTTTTATATATATATATATATATATTATCGATTTTCTGCAGTATTGTAAGAACTGCAACCTTGAAATTCTGAATATCATTTCTTATGTCTTTGTCTATAAGTGTATCAAATTTGATTAAAATCGGCCCACTCCTTCTATAACCCGATTTATTCAATTATCGATTTTCGATATTTATCGAGGGTACCTCGACACAAAACCTAGCTAAGAACATTCGCAGACGCTTATATTACAACTGTGTAAATTTTCAAGAAAATCGGTTTAGCCGTTTCGGAAGTCTATAAGGTAACGGATTTATTACACACACAGACACAAGGAAACACACACACACACACATACACACAAAGTTCCATTTATTTAAATAAAAAGGTTTAGATAGATGTGTGTATGCCAATAGGTATATGCGTAACTAACTTCGCAGAGTACACAGATATTCCACTGATTTTAGAAAAAATAACGGCAAATAACACTTTGGACTTAGGTGCAAATGCCGATCCATACGAAAATAAACACGCCATGTTTTTCGGTGTTTTTCCATAATAATAATAGCTTATTGCATATAGACAACATGGGTTCTGAATTCAACAGTCTATATATTTCCATCTCTCTTTCTCTCTCATTCCATTTAATGAATTAATATAAGTTTATTTTCAAGAAATTTACTGAGAACAAAGATCCTGTATCCAAATATAGAAATAAATTGAGCAAGTAAACAAATTTAAAGAGATGCGTAAGACAAGGGTACATCTTCTCACCAGATTAATTTTATCTATACCGTGAAGCGATTATAAGGGAAATTACAAGAATTCATTATTAACGTAAACAATCTTAATAAAATCAGAGAAGCATACGGCAAAGAACAGCTGTTTCTAGGCAAGGTAATAAGAGAAATAGGAAGTTAGGGTTGACCATCAATTTTAAGAAGACAGAATCTATTGCTGTAGTAGGATAAAAAGCGCAAGAAACGAGCTACGAAAAATGTCAAAATCCAGCAAAACAGGAAAATTATCTTGGAAATCGCATAACAGACAATGGAACATGTGACACTAAAATCGGAATGCCTATTAGAATAGAGAAAAAAGCTATTTAGCAAAAGCCAAAGAAAGTATTAAAAAATGGGAAATTTCATTAGAAATCCAGAAAAGAGAGTTTTATATGCTATGCAATATCAGTTCTCCTATATGTCAGTGAAGGCTAGACAATCGCATCATAGATGAAGAGGAGACTTGAGTCAGCAGATATCTGATTCTACAAAAGAATGCTGATAATACAAAAAAAAAAAAAAAAAAAAACCGAATGTGTAATAAGTATGCTTTAAGGAAAATTAAAACAAAACGTATACTTTCTTTATTTACATTTTTAGAACTGTTGTCTTCATCTTTATTGCTACGCTTACAACGTTTCAGTCGGTGCAAGCCTTCTTCATATTTAGTTCGATCACTGAAGTATATCTTTCTCGTTCCATGTGCGATGTCACTTCCAGATGTCATGTCATTATATACGACAGTGATCGAAATAAGGATGTGCGTTGTGGTGCAGTGGATATCGGATCGGAATGAGAAATCGGGGAGCCGAGTTCGTATTTCATTTGAATTCATTGCATTCACTTACGCGCAAATACTCTTGAGAAAGGTATTAATCCGTCTCTTCCCTCTAGTTATGGGTTAAATAACAGGACAGATTGGGTTCTATATCCTTGGCTGGCAACCAGTCTACTACAGAAAGTAATGGCAACCTACTGCGGGATAATCTTCTGCCCAGTCAGTTATGTCTCTTTCAAGACATGATCGCCCAAAGCGTGTATCACGTATGGCAGTCAACTGACTGACAGAATACGATTATTAAATTCACAGTTAGATTTTATTGTTTACAATAATACAAATATCATAAAGGCCAGTTAATTAAATTTCTGAAATAAAAAGACAACAAAATGATGAAATGGCAAATTCGGAAGTTTAAATGAGTTTAAACTATTGGTTAAAATATAACCGTTTTCATGGCAATCGTGAGTTCAGTCCTTGGCAAGGCTGAAACATTGTATGCTTTGGTGAGGTGGCTGAAACAGTAACACATTCGTAAATAAGACAGGTTAGTAAGCAATGAGGAGAATGGCAACAAAAAGGACGCTTATTCCCAGAACCAGAAAGAGATAGCTTGAAATTTCTGAAACACAACGAGAAAGGAAGGTTTGAAAATTTGACACTCACAGGATATATCGAAGGCAACAACAACAAAAAAAAACATGTATAGGTAGCCGCAACCTATCTGTGCGTGAATCGGGTTAGAGTGAAAAGGTAAACGTTACTGAGAACTAAACGGGAGAGTAAGTTGTGAAGAGCTATGATCAATCCAACCCTGAAAGTGTACGGAACATAGAATAATAATAATAATAATAATAAGAAGAAGAAGAAGAAGAAGAAGAAAAATAATAACTTATGGATTATTCTCTGAATTTAGAATTAAACATTCAGTTTCAAATTGCGAAAATATCTAGTCAATCAGTTAAGTGCCGTACGTAACACACGTTTGGGCGATTATGTCTTTTTTGAGACATAACTAACTGTGCAGAAGATTATCCCGTAGTGAGTTGCCATTACTTTCTGTGGTAGACTGGTTGCCAGCCAAGGCTATAGAACCCGATATGTCTTATTGGGTTAAATAACCTATAACTGGAGAGAACAGACGGCGTAATACATTTTCAAAGGATATTTGCGCGTAAGTGAATGCAAGGAATTCGAACTCGGCTCCCTGATTTCTCGTTCTGAGCCGATATCCATTGCACGAAAACGCCCAACAAGAATGTTACTGAGTACAAAACAAATATCTGAAAAAAGCCAGAGATTAAAAAAAGCCGAAATGTTTTGCATATAACAAACAGGATTATCATGCTAGGCTGAATAAAAAGGATATTATAAAGATTTCTCATCTAAAAAAACATCGGTATAAATTGACCTTTTCAATTTCAATTGCTTTGTTTTGTTTTTGAGTTGCACAGCATTTAGTTCAGATGATCTTAGAACCTACCGTTCTTTCGGCCTTTAAGACGTATGGGGCTAATTTCATATGCAAACTGTTATCATCCCTCCACGGGGCAAAGAATAAAATGATAGATTTTGATAAAATTGATACTAAACTATTTAATTAATTGTTCTCATTAATTGATCAACTAACGGAAAACATTTCAAGATATGCACAATCCCCATCATGTTACTCACTTTTAGTTACATTCCATTTACGCTGGCTGAACTTCATACGATTAATCGTGTTCATTACCAGTAAAACCTTTTTGCTCAAGACAAAAGACCTTCGGACATAGATTTGCATTTTTTATATATTTTATAATTGTATATAATCTTTAACATAAACATATCTTGAAGGCGGTAGGTACATACCTAAATAACATATCACTCAATAAATCCCTTTAATTTACGATCGGCCAAAACGAGTTTGTGGGGTTTTTGGTGTTTTCCAGGAGGCGGCCTATCATTTATGTCTGTACGACTGAGTTTAAAGTTAGTATACCACCTCTCAACCATTGTTTTCCACAGAGCAGAGTCCGAATAACTGTTGTGGGGTTCTCCTTTTCCTATAGATGGACTCGTCCAGAGTATACTATACTACTGCTATAGAAGCGAGACAGAGAATACCGAGTTTTTCCGAGAGTTAACCGGAGAACACGAGAGTCCAGAGAGAGTTTAGCAGTCCGAACATAGTAGTTCATAGTAGCTCTGTGCTCCATTCATCGAGAAGATTATTATGCAGTGTCCCTCAGCTTCCGACGCCCACATACTTAATATACTATGGCTTCACCTCCTGAGACTTGTACTTATACTTTTTCACTAACCCGTATTCCTGGAATACTAATCTTCATTCAAAATTGTATTCATACGTTAATACACTTATTTTCTCAATTACTGGTTGTTCATTTATTTGTGCGGGCCCCATTCCCGGGATCCACAATAATAACATTTATCAAGCTATTAAAAGCAATGCTTTATCAACATACGAAATTCAAATTTTTCCATTGTCTTGAAAATTTGCAGCATAGCTTCACTTAAATAACTGTAATTTGTAAACTAATAATCCGATTGGGCCCAAATTTTGTCAAGTGCTATTTGAAGGTCAGTACTTAAAAATTGTATGGATTTTTTTTCATTAGTGGCACCATCTATATGTCATACCCGGTACTTATTGAGTGATGTGTTATTGTTAAACATTGTTAAACAGTGTCTATTCTTATATTTGACTCTTCTATAAGCATTTCATACGCGTTGCATAAGTATATGATGTACATTCTGGTGCAATGGATATCGGCTCGAAATGAGGGATCGGAAGGCTTTGTTCGATATCTAGTTGAAGTGCAGGCATCAGAAAGTATATTCATATTTCTTTGACAAATGACATTTATTAAGTGTATAATCATAATTATAAGAAAAATAAGAAATTATTTAATTATTTAGAAAAATAAACGCAAAAGATTTGACATTTTCTTTTCAACGATTCAGTAGGTTTTTAAAAATTTGCAACATTATTGTGGGTAAAGCAAAAATATGAGTCTCACTAAATAGTGTTTACTCTGGTTTTGTCTCCAGGGAGAAGGGTTTGAATATGTTTGTTGGTTGTTTTGTTTTTATGGCATATCAACACCTCGGCGGGTCATTTATTGCAAACTAAATTTTATTTATTTATTGCTGTTAATACCTTTTTCTTTCAGCAATTTATTGTTGTTTTTTATATACGTTTGTGTGTCTAGTAATACTTTTTTCTTTTCGAGTATCAAGATTCATTGGGATTTGTTTTAAGGGCAGGGCCCCCAAGTCCCTGTTATTTAACCAATAACTGGAGGGAAGGGACGGATTAATACCTTCCACAAAGGTACCAGTGCTTAAATGAATGCAGGGTATTCAACTGGAATTCGACTCACCGATTTCTCTTTCCGATCCGATATCCACTGCACCACAACGCACATCCGTCACTAAACGCTTACAACACCCGGTATTTCCAAGCGGTCACCCATCTAACTACTGAACAGGCTCAACGTTGCTTAACTTCGGTAATCGAGCGAGATCCGGTGTATTCAACGTGATATGGCCGTAAGCCGGTTTGAATATGTAATCTATTTTCAAAGATACAATTCTTTGATGTCTTTGCAGTAGCAGCAAGCACATTTGAAGAATAAAATAGCAGGACATGTTGGGTTCTGTAGTCTTGGTTCGGCAACAGGTCTACTGAAGAAAGAAATGGCAACCTACTGCGGGAAAATCTTCTGACTAGTCAGACATGGATTGAAAGAGTCAAGATCGCCTAAGCGTGTATCACGTACGGTACTTAACTGACTGACTAAGAACTGTTGCAAGATATTCGACAGATTTACGTCAGTCATTTTGTTTAATCTAAAGAGAGAAAAGAAAGAAAAAATGATAGGAAGAGAGAGCGATAAAGAGAAAGAAAGAGAGAAAGAAAATGAGAGAAGGAGAGAGAATGAGAGAGAGAAAAAAGGACAGAAAGAAAGAAAGAAAGAAATAGAGAGAAACAATGAGGTACTGTGTATGTGTGAGAGAGAGATCAAAATACGGTAGATCAATACAGAATCTATATGAATAAAGTTTTGAATTAAAAATCTGTAAAACATGAATTAATGTGATTACCGATATGCTTTTATTTGAAATTATATATTTCAGAAGCTAAAGACCTGGCAATTACTGAGTACAAAACGTAGCTCATAAACCGCATTCACCCTAGTTGGGTTGAGCCGGCTTTCACCCTTAAAGAGAAAGGATTTGTTTAAGGGCAGGGTCCAAAGTCTTACCCTATTATTATAACCCATAACTGGAGGGAAGGGACGGATTAATACTTTTTCCAAGGGTACTAGCGCGTAAGTGAATGCAGGGTATTCAACTGGAATTCGAACTCGGCTCACCGATTTCTCTTTCCGAACCGATATCCACTGCACCAAAACGCATCCACCACTAAACGCTTACTGCACCTGGTATTCCCAAGCGGTCACCCATCTAAATACTGACCAGGCTCAACGTTGCTTAACTTCGGTGAATCAAATGAGAACCGATGTATTCAATGTGATATGATCGTAAGCGAACGCTCTACTTGGCTCAATCAATAAGCATAATTCTGAAGATTGTATTTACTAGCCTTCCCACGCAGGCCGGATGTGACACATGGTCATTTTATAGTGGGAAATCCCGGCCATATAGCCGGGCCAAAAAATGTCTGTCTATTTTTACCGAGTCGTGGTTCTACCCTTCGGCGGAACCACGACTGGGTTATTGCTCTCTGCTCGGAAGCAGAGAGCGCCCTCTACCCGAAAGCAGAGGGCTTGACAGTGTCATAGAGTCGTCAATATAATGACGGAGATGATTCTGAAGATGATTTTAAACCTGTAATCAACCGAAATATGAAACTAATGAATAAATGACTCACGCAGGGTTCGGCTTCATTTTTTTTTTTTTGAGAAATTACCCTGAAAAAATATTGGCAAATTAAAGTTTGGTCAACCTATGAACCTCAAACAAAAGATCGATTTTAATCTTAAGCCGATAACCTTAAAATAAACAGACGCGTGATCAATGTATTGAAATAGAGAATTGGACCGACCGAATTATCTCAATTAATCGGAAACTCGCTCTAACGAAATGTCAAATAATAATAATAATAATAATAAGGAACTGAAGAACAGGTTAATTTATCGAAGACGGTACAAATGAGTTGTTTTGAACAGGGATATTCTGATAGCTCTATAGTGGGTAGAGGAGAAGGGAGCAGGGATTGGTTTTTTGCTGGGGCGGGGATTAGAGAGCACCACTCAAATTGGTTAGCTTGCCTTGTAATCGTTAGTTGAAAAATATTTATTATTTGGAGATTAGCGGCACTAGTGAAAGAGGAAGAGAGAGAGAGAGAGAGAGAGAGAGAGAGACAGACAGACAGACAGACAGAGACAGCGGGGGGGGGGCAAAGAGGGATAAAAAAGAGAGCGAGATAGAAAGTGATAGAGAAAGAGAGCAAAATAGAGAGGGAAACAGAGAAAGCGAGAGAGAATGAGAGAGAGAGAAAGAGAAAAAGTTAGTCAGAAAGAGAGAGGGAGAATAACAAGATAGAGAAATAGAGAGAGAGAGAGAGAGAGAGAGAGAGAGCTCGAAACAGAAAAATAAAAAAAAGAAAGTGATAAAGAGAGAAAAAAGAAAGAGAAAATAATAGGAAGAGAGAGCGGCAAAAAGAAAGAAAGAGAGAAGGAAAGAGAATGAAAGAGAGAGAAAAAGAAAGAAAGAAATAGAGAGAAGCAGCGAGGTAGCGTGTATGTGTGTGAGAGAGAAAGAGAAACAAAACAACAAAAATAATCATATCAATTTATTTCGAAACTTTAGCACATTAATCTAATAAAATCAAAATTTGGGTCCTTCATTGCTTCCTTAGATTCTTCTTCTTGTTCTTCTTCTTCTTCTTTGTGCCCTCTCCTTTCAGGACGTAGGCGATCATGACTTTCCACATCACCCTATCTCTGGTGGCTCTTAGCACGCATTCTCCTGCTACACCACGCAACCCTCGTTTCATCATCCACCTGATTAGGTCCTTCAAATATGTCATCCGTTGCTTTCCCCTGTCTCCTTTTCCCTCCATCTGGCCTGTTAGTAACAGGTTCTCCAAGCCCTCCATCCTCATTGCATGTCCCAGGAACTTTAGCTGTCTCTTCTTGGATGCTCAGTATTAATTTCCTTTTCATTTCCATCCTTTCCAAAACCTCATCATTACTCACATGCTCGATCCATGATATTCGCAGCATCCTTCTGTAGAACCACATTTCAGTTGCTTCAAGTTTTTTCTTCATCTTTGATGGTATTGTCCAGCATTCACTACCATATTGAAGGACGGACATCACGTAGGAATCCAGTACTCTCTTCCTAGTTTCTAGCAAAATTGTCCTGTTTCTTAATACCTAACTCAACTTCTGGAATGCTTCCTTCGCCATGCCAATTCGCCTTCGGATCTCTGTATCGGACTTTCCGTTTTCTGTTAGAACAGTTCCGAGGTATTTAAATTTTTGTACCTTGTCCTTTTATAGGATAACCTTCCTTAGATTAATAAACTGACAAAGAAAAAAATAAAATGGTTGGAATTTTGCCGAAATATAAAGGGTGAAGAAGTTTTGGAAAATCCCCCTCCCACAATTTAGACTCATTTCAACAGTCACGATTTATATTGTTTGTATGACATTCTGTCATTAGAGAGGGAAAGAAAGAGAACGAGAAAGAGAGAAAGAGAGAGAGAGAGAGAGTGTGTGTGTGTGGGAGAGAGAGAGAGAGAGAGTGAGAGTGTGTGTGTGTGTGTGAGAGAGAGAGAGAGAGAGAGAGAGAGAGAGAGAGAACCAGGAACAGAAGAAAAAAGAGTTAGTATCCGCTGTTGTTATGAGGATAAAATAACAACAGCAGAAACATAACACCTTTGAGAATGACTAGAGAAGTGGCTGAAAGGGCTTGGAAAATTAATTACGGAACATTTTTTCAGTTCCTTATCTCTAGCAAAAAGAAAACATTTTAGAATGCTGAAAAAGTTTTTTTTAAAAAACTAATAAAATTTTCCTTGTCGGTTGTTTTCAATAATATATATATATATATATATATATATATATATATATATGCAGTCTTCGACCGCTTATAAACAGAGAATGAGAAAAAATCCTAGCTCAGAAGTAAAGGAAGGGGTTGGTATATATTGGTTTTATTTGGGTTGGGCTAGGGGTAAGAATTTAATACATATATTGTAATTTTGTTATTACAATGGTTTATAAAAGCATAATATCACTACATAAAAAAGAGTGGAAATGATTTATCTTTAAAGTATTTTAAAAATAAAAAGTTTTCACCATTTATTTTAACATATCATCTGAAGAAGAACAGTATTGTTCTGAAAAATGAAAATTTTTGTGTAGTGATAGAATGCTTTTATAAACCATTGTTATAACAAAATTACAATATTAAGCTCTACTCCGTATAGAGCACTCTTTGTCAAAGTAAATGTTTGAAAATTGGGTTTAATCTACATTCTTTCACTTTCTTGTAATATATATATATATATATATATATATATATATATATATATATATATATATATATCACTTGCTAAAAGTCTGTCTTCTTTTACCGAGCGTCCATAGCTCAGATGTAGAATCGCCGACTCGGTCGGGTTTTTAATCCTGGCTAAAAAGCAATCGGATGTCTATACGTACTGATGAGCTGTGAAACAGCGAAACAGATCTGTCTGCGGATGACTATATATATATATATGTGTGTGTGTGTGTGTGTGTGTGCGCGCATTGAATTCCTGGACAAAATACATGAATACAATTGATGTATGAAACATATGGAGAACCAAATATAATTATAATTGTGCAAAAAAAAAAAAAAAAGAAAAAGAAAAAAAGAAAAAAAAATTGAAAAATTGTAGCTAAATAATTAAAATGTATTTTGTTATCTGAATCTCACAATGCTTGTATTGCCGACAGATGTTTTAGCTTTGGCGTCGTTTAGAAGTCCGAAGAAGTTAGTCATGTAGAGGGCTACTATTGTAATGAGTTCGCATAACTTTGTAAATATCTCCGGTGCCCGGCGGTTGGGCAATGGATTGCCAAGTTCGTTCTCAGTCCATGCCTACTGCAGCCATAAAGCCTTATTGAATGCTACACACGAATGAATTTGCGTCAGACCAAGACAACCTTCCGTAAGTTTCAATGCCTTACAAACCTTGAGACGTTTTGCCGCACGAAGCCGAGATTAGTGATAATCGATACCGACAAAAACCAGCCGTAGTGTAATTGTTAATAAGCAAGTTTTGTCTATATTTCTGAGATGAGGTAGTATTTACAGTATTTACATTATTCGGACTATTGTCCTCATCTTTGTTGATATTTGTACGACGTTTAATAATAGATCATTCTATTTGTCTATATTTCTGAGATGAGGTAGTATTTACAGTATTTACATTATTCGGACTATTGTCCTCATCTTTGTTGCCATTTGTACGACGTTTAATAAGAGATCATTCTATTTGTCTATATTTCTGAGATGAGGTAGTATTTACAGTATTTACATTATTCGGACTATTGTCCTCATATTTGTTGCCATTTGTACGACGTTTCGGCCATTGTACGCTCCGGCCTTCTTCAGGTGCTAGGAATTTCGAACCGAACTCTTTATTACAATCACTGTGTAAGGGATGAGAATGATATATTCCAGTCATTGTAATAAAGGGTTCGGTTCGAAATTTTTAACACCTGAAGAAGTCCGGAGCGTACAACGGCCGAAATGTCGTACAAGTGGCAACAAAGATAGAACAATAGTCCGAATAATGTAAATACTGTAAGCAGGTTTTGTATGGCAATTCGCTTGTGCAGTGGGTTTGTTTCATATTAAGTACTTAATTTTATGACCTTTTGTCAGACTAGTTCTTTTTTGTATTTTCAGACTTGTCACATTTATACATCGCACTGTGAAAAATAGACATTTGTTGTAGTGCCAGGGCTATCTGCTCGGAACGAGAAATCAGCGAACCGAGTTCGAATTCCAGTTGAATTTGTTGCATTCACTTACGCACCAATACTCTTAAGAAAGGTATTAATCTATCACTTCTCTCCCCGGCTATAGATTAGATAGCAGCGCAGACTGGGTTCTATAGCCTTGAGTTGGTAAACAGTCTAACGCAGAAAGTAATGGCTAGCTACTGCGTGGAAATCTTCTACTCAGTCAGTTATGTTTCTTTCGAGATATGATCGCCCAAGCATGACACTTAATTGACTGACTTGAGAGAATGACTGATATACATAAAAGAAAGGCGCTGTGTATTTTTGTATGTCAAATTTTTCCTAGTATAAGGCTTGAGAGTCACTCAAGGTAGGGTGTTATGGAACAAGACGTGGAAGGAAGCAATGGTTCTAAAAATAAGGATATTAAATAACGATTGACCCTTGATTTGAAAAGGAATAAATATGTAGCGTTTATGTAGACTAATAGTTTTGTTTAATTGCATATCAACATCTCTATGGGTTGTTTAATCTAACGATTAGTGTACGCAGTTATATTTATTTAGTTTCATTATTTTTTAAAAAATAACGATAATCATTTTAGTGATGCAAGCCTTACGAATTAACACATAGTTGTCGGTCAAGAGGCGAGTTAATGCCTTTCTTAAAGGTATTTGCGTGTAAATGAACATAAAACTGAACTTCAATTAAAAGTTGGCTTTCTGATTAACAATTTCGATCCATTATCCACTAAACCAAGTATGTCACGTGTTACCTTTCCTATTTTCCTTTCCCTTTACCCGCCCTTGTTTGTATCAGATTCTCCAAGCTTTCCTTCCTCATGACGTGTCCCAGAAACATCATCTGTTTTTCTTGATGTTAAGTATCAGTTTCCTTTACATGTTCTCTTGAGTATGATTTATTGTTAATTGTTTCAGCCCAAGCAAGGGGGTACCGCTACTGATACACAGGGGCCTACATAAGAGTAAAAGTTTAGTCAGGAGGAAAATGAAGAGAAAGACGAACCAGTAACAGGGGGTGTCAGGGAAAGGGCAAGAGAAGGATGGGAACACAGGTGTGAAGACAGTTGCGAAGGTAGAGAAAAAGGAAAAGTTTCACCCCAGCAGGAGGGTACCGCCACTGATGCGCAGTTTAGTCAGGAGGAGAATGAAGAGAAAGACGAACCAGTTACAGGGGGTGTCAGGGAAAGGGCAAGAGAAGGATGGGAACACAGGTGTGAAGACGGTTGCGAAGGTAGAGAAAAAAGAAAAGAACAAGATATACGGAATGATGTAGAAAGGACTGGAGTCAAGTGGATAAGAGATGGGAATTGACATTGCATTTAAATTCCTGGCTTACAGAAGAAGGGGTATTAAGAGATGAAAGAGACTGGGAGATGTAGAGAGCCATGATTGCCTGAAGAGACACGGATAGATGATGATGATGTTGATGATCCATTAAACCACTCGCACATTCAAGCTTTCGGTCCCTGGTATTTCCAAGCGGTTACCCACATACTGACCAGGCTAGACATCGTTTAACTTCTGTGATTCATGTTTCAACGTTATTGTCTGTAAGTTTTTTTGTTCGGGTAAATATACATATGTGAGTAGGTTCCAGAATGTAGCATTTCTTAGTAAAAAGCTGTCCAAGTGTAACTTTTTCTAAAATTTTGAAAAGGTTAGAAAGTAAAAGTTTCATTCCTTCGTAAAATGGCGTGTTTGCGAGTTAAAGACAAAATTGGTGTCACCAGTAAATCGAGCTCATCTGAGCATTTGTCATAGAAAAAGTGATAGACAACGTTACGTCTGTGGCTGTAAGTGCAGAGACCCGTAGGTATAAATGTATATAACAGGTCACAGTAGCATAATAAAAAGCTTATTTACTTAAAGAGATTTGTGGTGATACCGACCGAGTAAAAAGCGATGAACCGGATGTTGGCTCTATGCCGACCAGAAAGCGAATGAACAAAACTCGTCGTCGCGCATCCGAGTTCGCGCAGATGTTCCGGTTGAAAAATAAAAATAAAAATTAATCAAATATCAAATTTCCATTTTGCGAGCCTACGCGAATTTTATTTACCAGCCAATGGGAAGCCCAGAATCAAATTCAAGCATGAAATTCCAAAACAAGCCGTTTGATCCAAAAGGCAAATATAAAAAGCCGAGACAAAAAACATCGTCAGACAGACAGACTTACGGTGACAAAAGAATGTAATTAATATGCCCTTGACTTAAGTCGAGCGGCTACTATATTCGCCTCCCTTAACCTATCATAATTTCTTCCCTGTCTCAAAAATACTTAATTGACTTCAGTAGTGACCTCTTCAAAGACTGCTTCCTCACAAACCAACTTAATGACTTACAGACCTTAGAAGCGGCAACTTCAAAATGAACATTCAATCATATATCTCCGCTTCCACACTCCTAAGCATTTAATCTCTTTCAGCATTATTATTTTCCATGAACATTCTAACCTCCGTTGGACCTTTATTTCAAGTATTGCTTTAATTGTAAAACATTAATTGAAACGTATAAATATAAATGTTATTTTATACTCAAATTGCCTTTCTTGATTTTATGATCATTTTATGACTTATAGTGGGCTTTCTTCCACAAGGCCAAATTCCGTTAACCTGCAACGGGGTATACAACTACCCTTAACTAGAACGGAATCCTATTACAACCAGAAAAAGAATAAATAAGATATACCCGCTATAGATTCTCCCAAAATATTCAGACCGTGTTGTTATTGCGTGAATGTTAATATAATGCTCCACGTACATAATTAACATTAACTAATGAATCTTGTTACAGAGTTAATTCTCGTCAACTGATAAAAGTTTGTTGGAAAATTCCTCTTTTCTTAACATTTTAAAACTTTAAAATAAAACACACACATACAAAGACATGTATTTAATGAATATTTATGAGCGTTTTATAATTTTGTAGTATTCAATATTTGTTTTGTTTACAGATAATTTATTTAAAATAAATTCATATTCGTTTTTTCTTTTGCCTTGATAGTCCGTTAGGGAATAAAACGCGACGAGCTAAAACTAAATACAGTTTTCCCCTTGTTTTTTTATTTTTTTATATTTTTTATTTTTTAGCCATATTACTCCACTCTACAGATTATATCGCATGTAAATTCAGTATTTTACATTTAGAGAATAGGCATTTCTACAGGCTCTTTAAAAGCCTACTCCATCAGCTCCGAGTAAGAGATGTTATGAAAAAAATTTTGTGCAACCAGACGTCTTTTCTTGAAATGTAAAATATTGAATTTACATATGAAATAAATAAATACCTTTTAATATTTAACCAAATATTACTAGGATCCATTGGGATTATTTACCAAATTTTTCCTGGATGTACTGCCTCTCTCTCTCTCTCTCTCTATATATATATATATATATATATATATATATACTGTTAAATATAAGAGACAATGAATGTCTATTATGTTTAATCATGACCTGTTCTAAACATCGTATTTTGACTTTAATTACAAGTGAAAATAAAAACAAAAATTGTCCAACATTTGGATAATTTTTATTAAGTTGGTTCTAAGCTTTCGGCTCACATGAGACATATTCAGAGAGGTTACAATTAAATTAAAGCCAACATACGATGTTTAGAACGGCTCATAATTAAACATAATAGGCATTCATTGTCTCTTATATTTAACAGTATATGTTTAGAAAATGATCTTCTGCCTTCGATATACTATATATATATATATATATATATATAAAATCAGTTTACAAGACACTACGGCACAAGTGGTCAATGGGCGTGAAAGTACATGAAAAAAATTTAATTAGGCGAAAGGACAATGAAAGAATAAGTTTCAGCGAGACGAAAGTTGGCATTTTGTTTTGCATTTACATTTTCCAAGTTTGTAGATGACAGGAAAGCAAGAAATTAAAAGTAAGTGCCACAGGTGAGGTGCGAAAAATAGAGAACTACTAGAATAGAACGGTTGCATCTTGCTCGATGGCTGGACCTAGCTGCCAATCTAGTCACACGCTTGAATTGATTCTGTCGAGGCACCAAAGAAAGCTCATCAGAACAATTGTCAGGAAAATATTTGTAGACGAGACAGTGAAATCATGACACATTGGTGGGAAATTGACTGAAATAGGATAACAAGCCAGAATCGATTACCAACAAGGCGCAAAGAGGGTAGCGTAAGTCATTCTGATGAGAAGCGGAAAGAATTCTCTATTGTGATTAAATGAAAGCAGTTCTTATTTGGAGGCATTAGAAAATTAAAAGCCATTCTTTGCACTAGTTAACCACTGATTAAAAGTCCCTCTTTTTTTGCTAGTTTTACTTTGTCGGACATATAGAACCTAAAACAGGGGTAAATAACTGTGTCATCTGAATAAATATCTAGTTAGGAATTCTTTACATTGAGAATTTAGTTGATGGTGGTATTAAACATAGTGTTCTGGAGTAGTTTTCCGCACTGCAAATTATAATCGTGCTATGTCGGTTGCTAGTCAACTTAACGCATCCTAAATGTTAAGAACTTGGTAATCTTCCACTGAATGCTGACTCCTTAGTATTAGGCTAACTGCCGACTAATATCAATTGCCTAGTAGTTCTACTCCAATAGAACTCTAAAGAACTCTCTAGAACTTCTAAGATCTCCTATGAACTTCCTGTTAACTCTTATTAATATAGGAAGGGAGAGTTCATTATCTGAAGAATAGATGTGTTTCATTGTAACACATTGTAAGTCCAAGGATATATCTTTATGAAAAGATTCGCTTAGGAAGATTTGGATTAAGCCAAATATTCGTCCAGATACAGCGTAGAGTTTGCAGAGAAGGCTAGCATATCAAAATAAGGTTCGGATACAAAAATCAAACACTGCATGGTAAGTGTCAGTTTCACTTTATATATGGTAGTTAGATCATGTACCATTACTCTTTGCGCGGGCTGTATACATAGGCAGTTGGAGATTTAATTGAAGTAAAAGAATCAGAAAAAAAAACGGTCTTTTCCAGCTGTTTTGTTTAGGGTTAGAGTTTTAGTTTATTTCTTGTCTTTATCCTCGTTTTATTTATTTTTATTTATTTATTTTTTTATTTATTATTAATTTTGTCTTTTACTTTCGTTCTTGATTTATTTTCTCAAAAAGCCTAACTAATTTTGAGGATTGTACCAATACTGATGTGCATTGTAGTGCAGTGGATATCGACTAGGAGTTCGAATTCCAATTCTATTCCTTGCATTCACTTACGCACACATACCCTTGGGAAAAGGTATTAATCCGTCTCTTCCCTCTAGTTATGGGTTAAATAAAAAGACAGATTGGGTTCTATAGCCTTGGCTGACAACCAGTCTACCGCAGAAAGCAATGGCAATCTACCGCGGGATAATCTTCTGCCCAGTCAGTCATGTTTCTTTCTAGACATGATCGCCCAAAGCGTGTATCACGTATGACACTTAACTGACTGACCGATACTAAGCTCTGATTCTAGGTAGAAAAACGGAATTATCGTTCATACAAGAAGTAAATAAATAGTAAAAAATGAACGGTGAAAAAGTGCAACTTTTTTTTTTTAATCATATCACCACGAGCAAGGCGGTAACGCCACTGATGTGCAGGGGGCTACGTAAGAGTGAAAAGGTTGGAAAAGAGAAAGCCGGAAACCACATCCTAAACAGGAAACAAGGGATGAGCCTCTTCACCAGTTCAGTAGACGTGGGTGGAGTGTGAACCGGGCGATAGTTTAGTCTATCTACTCCAATTGAAAAAAAAAGAGGAAAAGAATGGACATGAGTAAAAGTTTGGAAAAGCGAAAGCCGGAAACCACATCCTAAGCAGGAAACACGGGATGAGCCTCTTCACCCGTTCAATAAACGTGGGTGGAGTGTAAACCGGCCGATTTGGACGCGGACAAAGTGTTAAAGAAACCACGTGTGACTCTTTAACAGACGAACGCAATACTTTCGCAAAACAAATGGATTTACTTAAATAAGTAATACAGTTTCTCTATTCCATAGAAACAAAATTGCATTGTTCCTTAACCTTCACTGTGTCTCCCATTGTCAATTGTCGACTTGATTTCGCATATAACTTTTGGTGTTTTTTTACGCAAAAGAGAATTGTTGGAACACTAAGAATTTAAATCTTAAATATCTTTAGGTGGCTATAGACAGTAGTTTCTAATTAAATTGTTAAATTAAAAAAATAATTTCGGTGTGGGAAGGAATTTTGGTTTTCAAAATCAGAATAACTTTTTTGTTTCAATTGATTATCTAAAAATATTACTCTGTACTACACTTGTCAAATGCCTTAGTTCCATTCGCCAAAATAAAATTCAGCGATAGGTGTCTATGAGGAATATTAGAATCAGTCAGTTAAGTGCCATACGTGATAAACGCTTGGGCGATCATGTCTCGACAGAGACATGACTGACTGGGCAGAAGATTGTCCCGCAGTAGACTGGTTGCCGACCAAGGCTATAGAACCCAATCTGTCCTGTTATTTAACCCACAACTGGAAGGAATAGGCGGATTAATACCTTTCCCAAGGGTATTTGCGCGTAAGTGAATGCAATGAATTCAGCTGGAATTCGAACTCGGCTCACCGATTTCTCGTTCCGAGCCGATATCCACTGCGCCACAACGCACATCCTTATTAGAATAACTAGCTGAAGCCGTGGAATTTCCACGGAAGGATAATTATGATGTCCCGGAAAAATTTTACTTTGTCATACTACAAATGATAGTAACGTCCCACAACATAAAGGTATTGGATAATCAAATAACGATAACACAGAGTGTAATTTTATTAAAATAACTATAAAAGTCATGTCCATAGAAGCTACTTTACTGTATTACTTTACTGTATCATGCTATTTTGTGAGAGATTTTGAAAAAGAAAATGTTATTTTTATTACTGAAAAATCATGGCTCCTGTGTCCATTGTAAACAGAAAAGACTAACTGAGTAATGGCCAAGGGTGTAGATGCCAGAAATTTCCTTATTAAGTCGCGGGATACGACAACATACCTACCTATTTTTACTATATTGTACACTACACATATATACACACGCAAACACAATTACAGCTACAACCACTAGCTTAAGCTGCTACTGATACGGTAATGCTATAGGCTCTCTCCTCCTACTCTCTCACTCTTTACTACTTTTCCATTTGGCAAAGGTGAGAGAAAGGCTGAGGAGAGTATAGCGTTTAAAAAGATAGAGGGGAAGGAAAAGCTCATATGGAGAGTAAGTGGCGTAACGGACGGAGGAACTAACTAACTAACTAACTAACTAACTAAGGAAGGAACAAGCAGAATTATTATATGATGGATAGTGGCTTGGATTGAGGTAATCGGAGAGCCGAGTTCGAATTCCAGTAGATTAATTACATTCATTTACGCGCTAATACCCTAATCCATCCCCAAAGCTATGGGTAAAAATTCAAGACGAACTGGGTTCTATAGCCTTGGAGAATGAAAACCTTTAATTCAAACCAGCCTGGAAAAAACTGGGATCCGTCAGGCTGTCATGCCTAAAGAAACACTACTGCGGCTGCAGTAAATGTGGTACCCCTACGACCCTAATAATTTCACTGGGTATCTGGATCTATCTGGAGGAGTCTCTTCTTTTTCCCATGCTGAGATCCGATGTTCATAGACAATTGTCTTAGTTTCGAATTCTGAGATGGCCTTCTCCTAGACTGGTGGACAAACACAGCTAAAGAGATCAGTCTGTTTTGCTATTTAAGCTAGAGTTGCGACGAAAAGAGATAGATTCATACATTTTCTAATGAGATTTGCGCGTAAATGTATATAATAAACTCAAACTCAGTTCTCTGGTTTTTTATTCTGAGCCGCTATCCATTACCTCCCACCTGCATATCTCTGGTTCGCTAGTGGAGTACTTTCTTTTTCGTGACCACTACTTACGCAGAGATCAAACCAGACACGAGAAGCTCCACTTGCGAAAGAATGTGTTTCAAGGCAGAAGAACTAAAGACAGATGGACTAAAACTTTAGACGGTCAACATCACGTGTCTTACAAAATATCCAGTCGGAATTCGTTCGCTTATAACTGAGTCTTATGAACAACATTAACCGTTAACGCTTGATGGATAGTCATCTAAGCCAAGTTTCACTGGAGGTAATGCCAAAAACGAAAGTTAATTTTAATGAGGATAGGAGCAGCCATTTTAACCGGCTTCGTTGAATCTTTTTTCAAAAATAATTGTTAAGTCTATAAAACGGCCAAGAGCCACCTACAGTAGAGGGTTACTAAATGTAATTGCTGTGTGAAAATAGGAAGAAGAGGTAAGAAGTGAAGATTATCTGAATATTTACAAAGTTAATGATTATCCGAGAAAACTAGATTGTCGCGATCGGTGAAACATCATCTCAAGATTCTGTTCCACTGGTAGCAGTTCTACAAGGTAACCAAAAATTTCTGTCCGTTTTTTGATTAGTCATGGAATGAAGTTGAAATATATATGAAATGCGTGTAACAATTTTTTTTTTTTAATCATTTCACCCCGAGCAAGGCGGAAACGCCACTGATGTGCAGGGGGTTACATAAGTGTATAAAGATTAATTAGAAAAGAGTGAGGAGTACAAGCTAGTTAGAAAGGAACAATAGAAAGCTGAGAAAGCAGGTGCGATGACAGATACATAGGTGGAGAAAAAGGGAAGGTTATACAGGGGAGGGGAGAGAGCTAGAGGCCAGTGGTTAGTAGATGAGTATTAACTATGCATTTAAATTTCTGGAGGTTGTAGCCGTCAGGAAAGAAAGAATACGGGAGTGAGTTCCACAGGCGGGAAGTGCGTGAGAGGAAGCTGCAGGAGTAGAATTGTTTTCAAATTCAGACAGCCAGAAGTAGGATCATCAGACGTTATAAAAAATACGCACACCGTGCCCGGCCATCAGTTATAAGCCCGGACAACTGTGAGAAAGATGGAAGTGTCTAGAGATCTAGTTCAGGGCTGTTTACTTCACGACTTTAAAGTGAACTTATCAGCAGCTGCATCTAGTCGCCGCATATGTGAAGCGTTTGGGGATAGTGCTGTGCATGAACGTACTGCAAGGCGTTGTTTTCAAAAATTCAAGTCTGGAGATTTTCCTCTCCATGATGAGCCTAGCAGTGGACGACCACAGATCTTGAATGACGGAGTCCTGAAGACGGCCATTGAAGAGGACAGTAGTCTAACGTGTTGTGAACTTGCAAGACAGTTCAACGTTTCCGATGAAACAGTTAGACTTCACCAGCACCGCCTAGGTAAGACGTACAAACTGAGCAAGTGGGTTCCCCAAACGCTGTTGGAGGTCCACAAGGGACAACGAGTGGCAGCCTGCATATCGCTGCTTTCTCGTCGCCGTACCGCATCCTTATTTAATCGAGTGCTTACCAGTGATGAAAAGTGGGTTCTGTACGAAACTCCCAAGTATTCAAGACATTGGTTGTCTCCTCAGGATGCTGTCCCTCACACCGCAAGACCGCCTATGCACCCATGCAAGATTATGCTTTGTATCTGGTGGACAGGTTGTCAAGTGGTTTATTATGAACTGCTACCAACGGGCCAAACAGTCACTGGAGACCTATACTCGCAGCAACTGAAACGTGTGCAACAGGCATTGCGCCAGAAGGAGCCAGCACTGGTGAATCGCAAAGGTGTGCTTTTCCTCAATGACAAGGCCAGGCCGCATGTCGCGCGATTGGTCAGGGATACCATACATCAACTTGGGTGGGAGACTTTGTGCCATCCACCTTATTTACCTGATCTTGCGCCATCCGATTACCACCTCTTTCACTTCCTGGATAATCATCTTCATGGGAAATCCTTCACCAATGCGCAAAACCCTCACGGATTTCTTTGCGTCAACCCCTCACCCCACCACGAGTTCTACCCCAAGGGCATTGAACAGCTAGATATACGTTGGCAGAAGGTGCTGGACGCCGATGGCGATTACTTCGAAGACTAAATATAAGTTACACATACTGTGAAGCGTTGTTTTTCTTTTAAAAATGGACAGAACTCTTTTGGTTACCTTGTATGTAAGAAATTGTCCAAATGAAACTTCTTACTTACAAATAAAACACGAAGAGAATTAGGATAATTTCTCCGTATATATGTAACTTGGCGGCTTTTAATCGTGATGGTCTAAATTAGTGAAATTAATAAATGGAGCCCGCTTGATCATTTACATTGGATATAGCTATAGTGTAGAGAGAGGTAAGCGACGTTTTGTTTTTAGAAAATGGATTGCGAGGGTGGGAAGCATTTCATCACCCACAATGCCGCGTAGACATTTTTTTAAATTCAAGGTTGGAAAGTGCAGATTTAGTAGCATCACACCATTTTTGGTCAGATCTAAAACTTGTAAATAATCAGAACAGACCAGGGAAGGAAAGGTCAGTGAACGGACTTTCCTTTTTTTTTGTTTTATTAGATTTGTCTCGGCCAGTTTATTCCAGTGCAAGAATTCACAATCCCAGATTACAAAGTTTAATTACCAAACAAGATCTTCATAACCGGGAAAAACATGGGCTTGGATCTATATGAAGGATAATTCCCCCGTGGATATATATGAAGGATGGTTCCCCTGTGGCAGAAACCATAATAACGAAGACACCGACTTTCCTTCTATGTGCTTTCGTGTGACGTTAAAACATAATAAGTTTTTCTTTACAAGCTATCGCATTCAAAATGATGAACTTGTGATGTTTGACCAAAACATATTCTCAGCTAGCATATATATATATATATATATATAGTGTATAGAGGCAGCAAAATTATTTTCTAAACATAAACTGTTATTTTTACCTGAAATTAAAGCCAAAATACGATGTTTAGAACGGCTCATGATTAAAGATAATAGACATTCATTGTCTCTTATATCTAACAGTATATATATATATATATATATATATATATATGAGCCAAAAGCTTAGAACCAACTTAATAAAAAATATACAAATGTTGGACGATTTTTGTCTTTATTTTCATCTATAATTAAAGCCAAAATACGATGTTTAGGACGGCTCATGATTAAATATAACAGACATTCATTCATTATCAGTTATATCTAACAGCATATATATATATATATATATATATATATATATATATATATATATATATGTATATATATATATGAGGCGAAAGCTTAGATCCAATTTAATAAAAAATATCCAAATGTTGGACAATTTTTGTCTTTATTTTAACCTGAAATTAAAGCCAAAATATGATGTTTAAAACTGCTCATGATTAAACTTAATAGACATTAATTGTCTCTTATATTTAACAGTATATGTCTAGAAAAAAAAATATATATATAAAGAGTCGGAAAATCGAAAAGTTGGTAACCATTTAAATATGTTACAGATTTTCTAAACATTCATTTATCGTCGGAAGCCAACTCGTACCGCACTGTGGTGCAGTGAATATTGGCTCAGAGAAACGGGAGAGCCGAGTTTGAATTGTTGTTGAATTCGTTTAATTCCCGTACGCGCAAACACCCTGGAGAAAGGTATAAATTCGCGCCTCTCCCTCCTGCTATTGATTAAATAACAATAAAGATTGGATTTCATAGCCTTGGTTGGTAACTAGTCTACCGCAGAAAGTACAAGTAGATCAATTTTCATAACTCTGCATAAGAAGCCAGGTGCAAACGAATGTCAAATCCACAGTTTAATGATCCACATAACAAAACATATCATCCGAATTCTGATGAATAGAGCATGAGGGAGAATCAAGACAGAGATAGGACTGTGTGGTTATGTCAAGGACACTGGAACAAAGAACGCGTATTTATGCTTGGGATTCTTTAAGAAAAGTTAATAGGAGTGAAAAAGCATGTTTTATAAACTATGCAAAGTACGCCACAAAGAAGTCATAGAAATGCTCACCAACATCAACGTATTTGGGAAAGACGTTAGAATAATCAAGAATTTAAACTGTCAGGAAACCATCTGCACACTAACAGGAAACGAATTCAGCAAATATACAAAGACACAAAGAGGCGTAAGACAAGGATGTGTCTTTTCACCTGATCTATTCAACTTTTACAGCGAGACTATGAGGACCCTAATAATTATGCCAGATTTCATAATCGGAGGCCAGGATCTGAACAACAAAAGATACGCAGATGATACAGTGCTGATAGCAGACACGGAAAAGAAACTCCAAAACCTCCCGAAGAAGGTAACAAAAGAAAATCGAAAGAAAGAACTACACATAAACTACAAGAAAAACCGAATGCAAAAAAGGGCAGCCCAAATGCCAAATACAGGTGGGAGATACTAAAATCAAGCAGGTACACAAATTTAAATACCTGGGAAGTGTTTTAACAGAAGGCGGAAAGTGTGACACTGAGATCCGAAGGTGAATTGGCATGGTGAAGGATGCATTTTAAAATCTGAGTAGACTTTTGAGAAACTGGAAAATTTTGCTAGAAAAAATAAGAGCGTACTGGATTGCTATGTGATGTCAGCATATATGGCAGTGAATGCTGGACAATACCACAAAGATGAAGGAAAAACTTGAAGCAGCTGAAATATGGTTCTGCAGAAGGATGCTGGATATGAAGTGGGGGATCAGTTCCATATTACAATCAATATATAAACTGACCCCTCACTTTGTGGTCACAGCAGTTTCTATACATTTATATACCTGAGATCCAAAAGCACAAGGATGCATTCCACGAGCTGAGAAGAGTATTAAGAAACAGGACAATTTCGCTAGAAACAAAGAAGAGAGTACTGGATTGTTATGTGATGTCAGTTCTTCAATATGGCAGTGAATGCTGGACAATATCATCAAAGATGAAGGAAAAACTTGAAGCAACGGAAATGCGGTTCTACAGAAGTATGCTGCGGATATCGTGGACCGAACATATGAGCAATGACGAGGTATCATGGAAACGAAAACAAAATTAACACTGAGCATCAGGAAAATTCAGCTAAAGTTCCTGGAACATTTAATGAGGAAGGAGGGCTGAAAGAATTTGATACTCATAGGTCAGATAGGGAGAACGAGAAACAGGGGAAAGGTACTGGTAACGTACTTGACGGGCCTGAGTAAATGGATGGCAAAGCGGTGTTTGGGTTGGGTAACAGGAGAAAGTATACTAAGAACCACCAGGGATAAAGAGAGGTGGAAGGCCATGATCGCCTACGTCCTGAAGGTATACGACACATTTTTTGTTAATCATTTCACCCCAAGCAAGGCGATAACGCCACTGATGCGCAGGGGGCTACGTAAGAGTAAAAAGATTGGAAAAGAGAAAGCCGGAAACCGCATCCTAAACAGGAAACAAGGGATGAGCCTCTTCGTCTGTTCAATAGACGTGTGTGGAGTGTGAACCCTCTTCTCATTGTTAAATAATGAAGAATACCTTAAATACACCTGGATGACTTGCTTTTTAGTCATTCATTTTTTTATATATCATAGAAGAAGAAGAAGAAGAAGAAGACCGCGGAAAAATTTTCTGCCTAGTTAGTTATGTCTCTTTCGAGACATGATCGCCCAAGCGTGTATGATGTATGATATTTAACTACTGACCCTGAAGGGATACGACACATAGAAGAAGAAGAAGAAGAAGAAGAAGATCGCGGAAAAATCTTCTGCCCAGTTAGTTATGTCTCTTTCGAGACATGATCGCCCAAGCGTGTATGATGTATGATATTTAACTACTGACTGAAGGGATACGACACATAGAAGAAGAAGAAGAAGAAGAAGAAGAAGAAGAAGAAGAAGAAGAATCGCGGAAAAATCTTCTGCCCAGTTAGTTATGTCTCTTTCGAGACATGATCGCCCAAGCGTGTATGATGTATGATATTTAACTACTGACCCTGAAGGGATACGACACATAGAAGAAGAAGAAGAAGAAGATCGCGGAAAAATCTTCTGCCCAGTTAGTTATGTCTCTTTCGAGACATGATCGCCCAAGCGTGTATGATGTATGATATTTAACTACTGACCCTGAAGGGATACGACACATAGAAGAAGAAGAAGAAGAAGATCGCGGAAAAATCTTCTGCCCAGTTAGTTATGTCTCTTTCGAGACATGATCGCCCAAGCGTGTATGATGTATGATACTTAACTACTGACTGACTGCACAGAATGCAAAAATTCGAGAATATTAAAGTTATCTAACCAGAATCAGTTAAATCTAATTGGCAACAAAAAACGGGCTTCCTTGAATTTTTTTGAATTAGTAACAACATTCTTAACAGAGGTAAACAATCTATGCTTCTATTATTAATTGCGCTAGGGTTAATTTATCTGCATTGGTCAAGGATATTTCATTGCAAAGAAACTTGCTCAAACCACTAGACAAACACTAGACAATGAGAACAACCCTTTACCTGACCTCCCTTCTTTCGCGCAACACAAATTTGTGACCTTACTATTTCTGCAGCAGAAGTTTCCAGATGATTAAAAAAAAAAAAACCTTGACTCTACGAAAGATACTGGTCGGTATAAAATACCTGCCGTTATATTTAATAACCTTAGCCAGGAATTATATCCAATCTTAACAAAGTTGTTTATTCGTTGCCTAGAAGTAACATTATAACTATCGTTTGTAGAAGTTGTCATCTGTTTGGCCTGTTTTCAGGACCACTGAAGAACGTTTACCTCCATCACATTATCGCCTAATCTGCCTCATTAGTGTCATTAACAAATGCTTGGGGTCACATATGAACAAGGACGAAGTTGATCACCTCACCAGAAACAACCGACCGAGAGGCAAGATGCGCGGGTTTCGCTCTTTCATGTCCACCCCGGATTATTTAATTGCAATCACCTGCAGAATAAGTGAAGCGCATCAAGAGTGATTGCATTAAATATGTCTTTTGTCACGGAGTAAAGGAGTTTGCAACACAAACTTTTCTGTTATGGCATCTCTGGAAGAAATTACGCAAAGATTGTCCTCTTTTTCATGTGCGTCTTTGAAAAAAAGAAACTAAGATTTAAAAAATAAGAACAAAAAATAAAAAACAAAAAAATGGATTTAAGAATGATTTTTTATATTTGAGAAGTGTCAGAGGAAATAAACAAAACTTATTAGCATTGTTCGGACTGCTGTCTTTATTTATATTGCCATATTCGCGACGTTTTGCCTGTTGTATTCTCCGTCCGTCTTCAGGTGCTTGGTAATCCGAAACGAACCCTTTATTTCGATTTCTGGGATATCAGTCAGTTAAGTGCCATACGTGATACATGCTTGGGCGATCATGTCTCGACAGAGACATGACTGACTGGGCAGAAGATTATCCCGCAGTAGGTTGCCATTGCTTTCTGCGGTAGACTGGTTGCCGACCAAGGCTATAGAACCCAATCTGTCCTGTTATTTGACTTATAGCTAGAGGGGAAAGAAATGTATTATATTATTATGTAGTAATTAGTGGGGGATCGTTTTCTTATTGTTACGAAGTAATAAACTGATCCCCCACCTTATGACCAGCAGAAGCCTTAATCATTATTCCAACTATTATATTCAGTCAGTCAGTTAAGTGCCATACGTGATAGACGCTTGGGCGATCATGTCTCGACAGAGACATTACTGACTGGGCAGAAGATTATCCCGTAGTATGTTGCCATTGCTTTCTGCGGTAGACTGGTTGCCGACCAAGGCTATAGAACCCAATCTGTCCTGCTATTTAACCCATAATTGGAAGAAAGAGTCGGATTAATACCTTTCCCAAGGGTATTTGCGCGTAAGTGAATACAATGGATTCAACTGGAATTCGAACTTGGCTCCCCGGTTTATCGTTCCGAGCCGATATCCACTGTACCACAACGCACATATCATTCTCAATTTCAAGTGCCATGCATGATCCGGATTTATAGACACTGTTACGTGTTAATTGTAACATAAAAAAAAATAAAAATGATAGACCAAAACTCAGTTAAAATACAGACAAATATTTTATTCACAAAACATTAGATAAAAATATTTACAAATATACAGTTTTACATTCAAATAGAAACATAGAGTTTACGACTGGCAGGCGAAGTGTTATGAGTAGAGAAACGAAAGTTAAGGCTAAGTGTTACGGGAAAGTTAGGAGCCAAGTATCTTAACCCAGTTAAGTTGGCTTGGAAGTTAAGTGCTATGCCTTTTTGAAATCCTTAAATGCGTATATAAAGACTAATCATTGGCTTGGTCAATGAAAGAGGCAAAAATATACATTTACCCATATAGTTCCATGAGGTTCTCTTTCAAGTTTTAGTTGTTCGGTCTTTTCTGTGAGTTTCTTTCGGCCTTATATGGATCCTAGAATTTTTACCGGAGTTGATATGACACCAAATCCTTTAAACAACTCTTTCAAGCTTTAGTTTGTCGTCGACTAGAGAGATACTTTCGGCTGGATATAATTCCTGAATCGAAACTGGTGCTGATAAGATTAGCACATCCTTTTATCAACTGTTTCAAGTTTTAGTTTTTTGTCGTCGACTTAGGGATTCTTTCGGCTGGATATACATACTGAATCGTAACCGGAGCTGTAAAGGTCAACCCATCCTGCTATCAACTAACTGCTCCGTGCCCAAAACCTATTTTTATAGGGGCTAACACCTAATTTGCATACTTCTAGAACCTTTCGAACTCTCTGGAACATTCTACAATCTTCCAAACGTTCTATTTCTAATTTCCTTATTTTTACGACTACTTTCTGAATTAAAACCTTTTTGTAACTACATATAGGACTCAATTGTTCTTTACTACAACTTTTTCAACATTATTAACATTATTTTTATATATAAATGCACCCTCGTAACAACAGATAATAGCCAAAAATGTAGAATCTCTATCTAATATAAACTTATTCATAAATGGAACTTTGTGTATGTGCGTGTGTCTCTGTGTGTGTGTGTGTGTCCGTTACCTATAGACTCTGAAACGGCTGAACCGATTTACTTGAAAATTTTCACAGTTGTACTATTACGTCTGCGAGTGTTCTTAGCTAGGTTTTGTGTCGAGGTATCCCCGATAAATATCGAAAATCGATAATCGAAAAAATCGGGTTATAGAAGGAGTGGTCTGATTTTAATCAAATTTGATACACTCATAGACAAAGACGTAAGAAACGATATTCAGAAGTTTCAAGGTTGCAGTTCTTACAATATTGCAGAAAATCGATAATATATATATATATATATATATATATATATATATATATATATATAAAAGGCATGATGTTTGTGTGTGTGTCTGTTTATCTACCCGTATGTCTGGATTTTTTTTCATCCCTTTTATTTTAGTTTTTGCTTCAGGTTTGGCTCTAAGTAGGCATAATTGTAGTTCTTAGTTTCAGCCAAGATACCATTTACTCAGAGGACATATTTAGCCTTCAAAATTCAGTTTACGACGAAAAAAACTTATTTGATATCGATACCAGGAAATCAAAATTTGACTTACATCCATTCATTTTTCTTTTAGTCTACGGTTTCGCTTTAACTGGAAACAACTATTGCTTTTTAGTCTTTCGTGCCAACGTCCAAAGAATCTGAGCTCCAGGACCATGGATTAGTTTTAAAGCTTTCATTACACCCGAACAATGCCGGGCTATCCTGCTAGTTTAAAATATTTAAAGAAAACGATATTGTAAATTGAAAAGAGAAAAATATATAAAAATAACAACATCCGGCAACGATATTTGTCAGTATTTCTATGAAGACTTATTGTAATTATTTACACTGGACTGTTATTCTCATCTTTGATGCCATAATTACGACGTTTCGACGCTTCTTCAAGAGCTACTATATTTCTGAGATAGTTCATTTTAACTATTTATGCTATTTACATTGCTCGAACTGTTGCCATACTTACATTTTCAGTTGATTGGAATTTTGAACTGAACCTTTTATTTAGTTCACCAAGGTAGATTTTCCTAGTTCCTTAAGTCATGTCTCTTTTAGATGTCTCAGTTATCTATCTTTAACTCAACTCTCTAGTTTTTTTGTTCACCTCTGCTGTAGCCAGGAATTAAACTCGCAATTCTTTGGGTCAAGTCACTAGATCCAACCAACACTTTTATCCACTGGACCATGTGTGCTTGAGAACGATTGCCTAATGACATGAAAATGACCAATCATTAATCAAACAACGAAAAAACTGTAATTTGAACAAAGAAGTATGTAATAACTGGTTATTAAACAAAAATTGTTAGTGATGAATGTAGAGCTATATTAGATGAACCTGTAAATGGGAACAGTTAATCAATTACGAGGACAACAGAAGGGACGTAGTGAAATGCTTTGGTCTCATATTTTAGGCACTCAAATTCATAGTCTCATAATCATGGATAATTATGCCAAGATGAAGGCAAATAATCATAGTAAGTGCTGTAAGGTGTGGGATAAAACTTTAGGAACATCGTACGGTTTATTAATACCAATTTAAAGAGATGAACGTGTGTATCTTAATCTTACACATTATAAAATAATAAAAAAAGCGAAGCAACCAGTTTCGCTCCCGCTCATCAGGCCTCTACGGGAGATTTAAACTAGAATTAAAATACAGAAGTGTGTAATGCAAAATGAGGGGAAAAATATGAATACAAATAGCTAGAGGCTAATAATAGCAAGCTCCAACAATTCACGCTGTTCGCATAGGGAAGGTTTGCGGGACCAGATATATGAAGCATCTAGTCTCTTGAGATGGAACAAAGAGTGTGACCAGGACACAACAGTGAACCAGTCAGCACTAAAATTCGCAACACACGTTATTTATTTCAGAATAAATCGATATTACACACACACACACACACACACACACACACACACACACACACACACACACACACACACACACACAGTGCGATGGGTAAATTGTCGTCATTTTATATATTTTTAATGGTGTTCATGCGCGATATTTATTTCAGGTTGTGTCTACTATAACGTATAGTGAGTCAGTTGGGCACCTTCTGTGAGAAAATCATTACCATTCGTGCCGGAAGCTAGAGTACGAACGTTTCAGTTTGTTTGGGTCTCAATCTGAGGAGAGCGAAAACGATTGGACGAGTCCAATGATGATTACAAAGGGAGAGCAGGTTGGAAAATTGACCCTATCGTTCTGACAAAAGAAAACTCTAGAAATTGTTGGTATGGGCCTCACATTCTACACAGAAGTTTACATTAAGTGTTTTGAGGAAATAGTGCTGCTCTGTCTAAAATGTTTGGCTTCTGAAGACCCTATGTCTGGCAACAGGACTCTACACTACGATACATAAGCAGGAATACCCATTCCTGGCTGTCAGACAATTTTTGTGACATCATCAGCCCTTATATCTACCGACCTAACTCACCAGACTGCCAACCCTTTAATTATATATATATATATATATATATATATATATATATATATATATATATATATAGATGCGGTGCATTGGATATCGACTTGGAACGACAAAGCGGTGCCGAGTTCGAATTCCAGTTGAATTCTTGCATTCACTTACGCACAAATATCCTTGGGAAATGTATTAATACATCTCTTCCCTCTAGTTATGGGTTAAATAATAAGACAGTTTTGGGTTCTATATCCTTGGCTGGCAACCAGTCTACCGCAGAAAGCAATAGCAACCTGCTGCGAGATAATCTTCTGTCCAGTCAGTCATGTCTCAAAAGAGACATGATCGCCCAAGGCGTGTCATACGTATGGCATTTAATTGAATATTATCATTATATATATATATAATCATTTGTAAACGAGAAACAATCAATCAATCAACCAATATATATATATATATATATATATATATACATAATTTTCTAAACATATATTGTTAAATATGACAGACAATGAATGTCTATTAGGTTTAATCATGAGTTATTCTAAACAACGTATTTTGGCTTTAATTTCAGGTGAAAATAAAGACAAGAATTTTTTATTATATTGGTTCTAAGCATTCGGCTCACATGAGACACCTGCAGAGAGGTTACAGCGATTCGCAATAACTGATTTTACCGGTTATTTTTGTTTTTTTAAGAACGCTCACGTAACGGGGATTTTTTGAACGTTCACGTAACGAGGAATTTTTGAACGCGCAATTTTTAAAATTAGAAGAACTTATAGCGTTTCCATGAATGGTTGTAACATACCATAAAATAACTATTAGGCTCTTGCAACCATGGATAAAAACGTTATAATTTCTTCTAATCTTAAAAATTGCGCGTTCGAAAATTTCCCGTTACGTGAACGCTCTGAAAACAAAAACGACACCCCCCCCCTAAAAAGCAGTTATTGCAAGTCGCCTAAAGACACTACATGGTAGAAACCTATGTCGCGTAATACAACTGAGTATATATAAATATAAATTTTCAGTCTCAGTAGTGTTCAAAAGTGTCTCAGAGTCCTTGTGATTGACAAAAAAATTTCCACGCTCCAAATTCTTTCTCTCAAAGGTGGGATGTAGCGAAGCTCTAACTGATTTATCGCTACTTCCATTGAACGAGCTGCGGCGAACTACATTTTTTTGTTCCGCCTTCACGGTTAGTACCCGCCATACCACTTACATAGTTGGAAACCACCCACATTTCTTCGGTATTCTCTCGTGAATCAGTTTCACTCGAACCGTTTCTTTCCGCGAACAGCTGCCCTGTGGAATGAACTCCTAAAAGGAAGTTTCCCCGGTCACTACACTCCTAACCTGTTCAAGTCGAAAGTTAACTGTAATCATACTTTTCAATCCGTATAAACAGGCCATAACTATACCTCAAGTGACCATAAAATCTGGCCACAAGAACGTTTTAGAATACAAACCCCAACTAAGTAGACAAATAAAAAAAAGAATAATAAAAATCGAAGTATTATTTGGTTCGACCACCATTTAACTTAAAAGTAAAAACCAAAATAGGACAAATATTTTTTTAAATAATCGATAAACTTTTTCCAAAAAGCTCAGAATTAAACAAATTTTTCACTAGGAATTCAATCAAACTGAGTTATAGCTGTACTAGTAATTTAGAAAATTAAATAAAAAACAGAATTCTAGAAACCTAAATAACAACGTCCAAATCAACATCATTAACAAGGAATGTACCTGTAAGATCAAAAATAAATGCCCACTTAATGAACATTATAATACAAAAGGGATTATTTACAAAGCAAAAGTATATGACATAAATGGTCAAAGCAAAACATATTTAGGATCTACCAAAGACAGTTTTAAAGTTAGGTAGAATAACCATAAGTATACATCTAAACTGTAAACCTAAAAAATTGTACAAAATTGGCTAGCCCGGTGTGGAAATTAAAATTAAAGTATGAAAAGACCCCGATATAACTTGGAGCATAGTAAAAACAGCCAAATCTCACAATGGTGGTAAAACATGCAGATTATGCAAGGAGAGAAATTGGCTATTATGTTATTCCCCTGGGAGAATTATCTCGGACAAAAACAAATATATATGTTGGATTTATAACAACTACATTAACTAGACGTTTTACATTACATTTGTCTGATTATTCGTCAGTTTCTAGACATCTACATCAATAATCCTGTCTACACTCACAATATAAAAAAATTAATGATCGATAACACTACTATCCTACACCACGAAAACAACAAAAGCAAACTACAGATTCTCGAGGCAATATTCATTAAAACACTTAAGCCGTCAATTAATAGAATCAGCTATGAATACTGTATTAATGTTCTAAAATGTTTGTAGAAATAGCGGTTTTCATGCTTTAACATGTGCATTATCATGACACTACAACATATAAAAAAGTCCATTTTGGATAATTTTCACGTTGTAATAAACGCTAGCAATTTGTCAACCGTTATATTTGAAGCAGAAACAAATTTACAGTAATTTTTAGCAACACAGTTTTGCGGTTATTTTTTGTTATCATAACTCACAACTCTGAAGACGACCTAGGAAAGAGATTGAAAGTACTTGGGTATCTTGAGAAATGAATGATAATAACGTTTGTTAACGTTACAGCTCATTTCTGACGCGAAAGATTATCCGTGAGCATGAACGGATTTTATTTAAAATAAGCAGACACAATGTTTGCAATTTATTTAATCTGGCATATATATATATATATATATATATATATATATATATATATATGAAATGATTTTTTTGAACATTATTTTTGGCGCGTCTTAGACCACTCGACCACGAATGACGATCGTGATGATGTAACATGTTTACATTTGTTGTCGTTATGATACATTTCAAAGTAGATATGGTTATTACGATGAATCGAAAATTGTGTTATAGGCTTAATTTGACTTCGTTTAGACTGATCGTCATTCGTGGTCGAAAGTTCTAAGACGCGCCTGATCACTTCGTGGATTCCCCTATATGGATTGGGGTCGCAGGTTCAAATCCTGCCGGATGGCACACATTATTGTGACAAATATTTATGGTAAATAATCAGGCTGGTAGAAATAAATATCCAGTTCTGTTTGATTATAAACAGAATATCTACTTAAATACGAGTCTTCTTCTATGCGCCCTGTCCCTTCAGGACGTAGGCTATCATGGTTCTCCACGTCTTCCTATCCCTTGTGGCTCTTAGTATGTTTGCTTCTGGCAACCCCCGTTCCGTCATCCACCTGATCAGGCCCTGCAAATATATTATTCGCTGCCTTCCTTTGTCTCACTTTCCTTCTATCTGGCCAGTCAGTATCAGGTTTTCCAAGCACTTCCTTCCTCAGTGCGTGTCCCAGGAACTTCATTTGTCTCATCCTGATGCTCAGTATTAATTTCCTTTTTGTTGCCATTCTTTCCAACACCTCATCGTTGCTTGCATGCTCAGTCCACGATATCCGCAGCATCCTTCTGTAGAACCACATTTCCGCTGCTTCCAGTTTTGTCCTCATTTTCGATGATATTGTCCAGCATTCACTGCCGTATTGAAGAACTGACATCACATAGCATTCTAGTACTCTCGTCTTTGTTTCTAGTGAAATTTTCCTGTGTCTTAGTACTTTACTTAGCTTCTGGAACGCGTCCTTCGCCATGCCAATTCGCTTTCGGATCTCTGTGTCGCACTTTCCATCTCCCGTTAGAACACTTCCTAGGTATTTAAATTGTTGTACTTGCTTAATTCTGTTATCCCCCACCTGTATTTGGCATTTTGAATTGCATGTTTTGCTGATGACCACGCATTCAGTTTTCTTGAAGTTTATTTGTAGTCTCTTCTTGTCACTCTCCACCGCTACCTTCCGTAGGAGGTCTTGTAGTTTCCTTTCCGTGTCTGCAGTCAGCACTGTATCATCTGCATACCTTATGTTGTTCAAGTTGTGGTCTCCAATAACAAATCCTGGCGTGTCATCTAGGGTCCTCAAAATATTCTCGCTGTGCAAGTTGAACAAATCCGGTGAAAAGACACATCCTTGTCTTACGTCTTTTTCTATCTTTGTGTATCTACTGAGATCGTTACCTGTCCGTATGCAGGCCGTTTGCTGCCAGTAGAGATTCTTGATTACTCTTATGTCTTTCCCAAAAATGTCGAGGTTACAGAGCATCTCCATCAATCCTTTGTGTCGTATCTTGTGAATGCCTTCGCATAGTCAATAAAACATAGGTACAAGTCTTTCTTCATTTGTAATGCCCTTTCGGAGAGCAGCCTAATCATGAATATGGCGTTTGTTGTTCCAGTGTCTTTGACGAACCCGCACTGTTCCTGCCCTATCTCTGACCTGATTCTGCTTCTCGCTGTATTCATCAGGATTCTGACAATCAGTTTTGTAATGTGACTCATTAAGCTGATAGTTCTCTGTAGTTCGCTCTCGTTTGCACCTGGTTTCTTCGGTAGTGCTATAAATATCGACTTGCATAGGTCGTCTGGTATTATTCCACTGCTATAAATTTCGTTTATTATATCGGTAATTTTTTTCTATGCCATATTCTTCCAAGGCTCTCAGCAGCTCTATCACTATGCCGTCTGGAACAGCTGATTTGTTTCTGTTCAGTTTGGCTATTGCAGCTTCCACTTCGGATTTTAGTATTTCCGGTCCATCCACCTTCTTGTGTATTCTCGGTTGTTCTCTCCTGTCACGAAAAAGATCCTTTATATACTCTTCTCATCGCTGGAGAATTTCCTCTTTCTCCAATATGATTGTTCCATCTTTGGATTTTATGCATCCTGTTGATGAACAGATCGAAAATAATGTTCAAACAAATCATTTCAAATTGTCATTGGTTTATAACCAGTTCCGTTAATCTATTTTTATCTCTCTCTCTCTTTTTCTATATATATATATATATATATATATATAAAGAGAGAGAGAGAGAGAGTGTGTGTGTGTGTGAGAGAGAGATAAAATAGGTCGAGGTAGAGAGAAGTTTTTATTTTGAAATGAAAGGGCTCTTGTATTAAACTAAACTTAATTTGTTAAGTATGTAGCTCTTTAGCTTTGTATGTTCTTTTCAAAATTGCTTCTTTTTCTTTTTTGTCTTTCAAATGTGACTTGAAGTGAAATTCGGGAGGACAGACGAAGTAAGTCATGAATTTGAAATTTCATACATGGATCTAATTGCAGCAGGTGCTGATTGGTCCTATCTCAAAAATAAATAAATAAATAAACATAAAATAGGACAAAATAAATTTTAAAAAGTAATATACATATCACCGTACTTGGACAGTTTTCCCAAATTGTGTTTACTCTAACAATACAAATTCTTATTCAATCTTGTGGAAAGGCCAATAAATTTCTTTAAGATTTGATGCCCATATTTTTGCATTTCTATTTCGCTTGGTTATTTTGATGATGCCAAAGAAATATTGGAATGCAATAATATCGCTACTGTTGCTTGTACCAATACGGATGAAATTGAAATTAGTATAACCTTCACCTTAAAATTTAAAGCTGACCGTAACTTCAACCAATTCTACCCATATGCATTCTAACCATATCACTATTTTTCATTCAAATCTATCCCATTTAAAACTGTCAGTCAGTTAAGTCAATTAGGTGCCATACACGCTTGGGCGATCATGTCTCCAAAGAGACATGACAATCTGGGCAGAAGATTATCCCGCAGTAGGTTGCCATGGCTTTCTGCGGTAGACTGGTTGTCAGCCAAGGCTATAGAACCCAATCTGTCCTATTATTTAACCCATAACTGGTGGGAAGAGACGGATTAATAGTAATGGTATTTGTGCGTAAGTGAATGCAAGAAATTCAACTGGAATTCGAACTCGGCTCCCCGATTTGTCGTTCTAAGTCGATATCCACTAAAACTGTATGTTTCTCTAAAGAGAATTTATGTATAATGTCGCGGTTTTCGGTTCGAAATACACGGGTAGTTTTCAGTTACTGATCGATTCTCTTTCCCTAACTTCACGCTAATGATCTCTGAAAAGGAATGGGTCCATCACTCTGTAGCTATTGGAGAAACGGCATGGTAGAATAGGTTCTATTGCTTTGAAATATCAGTATGAGAAAAGAAAAATTCAGAATTTAAAATCAGCCACAAGAGTGGCCGCTTATCTTGACATAAGTGCACGCCATTATGACTGTGTCTACAGTAAATGTATCCCCGCAAACGAATTGGTTCAGTTTCAGTCGTAGAAAATTAACCATTTAAAAAGTGAGAAAACTGGCAAAGAAAGGATAAGAAAAGAAAAAGAAAAAGAAAAAATGGAAAGAAGAAAGGGAAAAGAAAAGAAAAAGAAAAGAAAAAGAAAAAGAAAAAGAGAAAAAGTATAAAAAATAAATAAAAAAACTAAAAATTATCCATAAATAAGGACATCTAATACACCCACTTTTTCCCCAAAAAATGTCTCAGAAATGTCCCTGGGTTTTTGTTTTCCTAAAAACGTTAGAAAAATGTTCCCGGGTTTTGTATATGAAGTTGAAGTATCTGGTAGGCTAATATTTATTCAGACACTATCAAATTTCTGTATTTATATCTGATCTTACTCCATAATAATCCAATATTACATGCACATTTTAAAGTGTTTATGAAATACATTAAAAGTTATAAAATATCATTTAAAATCTTAAATCTGTTTTTAGGTCTCAACAACAACAACAACAAAAAAAAAGAGAATGAAATTTTGCATTTACTAAGTACTATTTGTACATGAACATTTGGCGAGAAGCAGACCAGAAAATGGTTTATGAGGCTAGCTTGCTAACTATCTCACACCTACCAAAAATAGTTACCCAAGGAAAGAAGAAAGCAGAAATATTCACCACTTTGGTATCTAGAATGCAACATAAGTTCTCATTGCCGCCAGACTGATGCTCTAGAAAGCATGTCAAATTTCTGGCAACACTGAGAACCTGATGTGCAAAACAAAGACTTTACACATTGTTCTGTACTGCTCGATGTCTGTTTTTCTTCTTTTTTTTCATAACAAAAGGCGCGACCCAAAATTTCAATACCAAAATAATCTCAGCATAAACGTTTTTCTTTTTCTTTGTGTTGTAATTTTTCTGTTCTCTTACCGGAAGAAGAGAGATGAAAACGAGAATGCGTTTACGTCAATAGAAGAATTCAACCTTACTTCAACGTCATTACATATTACGATATTTCGAAAGACGATGGTACAGATTGTAGCATTTTAGCTTATAGCGCTCAGTCATATAACGTTTCATGTTACGTTTGGGATTAAATTCCACAGGAATTATTTTCCTGAGAATCGTCACCATCACACACAATCTTCTCACACGGATGATAAGTGGTTGTGTTTTGAGTACGTTTTGTTGATGGTACCCAAGAGGAACTATCCATCTCCCAAACCGCCTAAATTTATCTTTGAACTGGAATACGTCCAAAAACAATACTTTTCGGTTCTAAATAGTAAACATATGGAGATTCGGTGCGTCTTCAATGGCATAAAACCATTTTTACGCTCGATTATGTTAAGTCTTTAGTACAAGGGTTTTTGAATTGTTTGGTAAACGTTATTTAGAAAAGATGTTACAATAATAATGATCGCCTGCATGCTGATAAAAATTTATACAAGAAACCCACAACAATAGAAAATGGCGTAAAGCAGAGGATGTGTCGTCTGTCTAGACCTATTCAACTTTACGGTGAAGTCAGTCAGTTTCGGTTCGAAATTCCTAGCACCTGAAGAAGCGTACAACGGCCGAAACGTCGTACAACGGCCGAAACGTCGTACAAATGGCAACAAAGATGAGGACAATAGTCCGAATAATGTAAATACTGAAGGAATCTATGTTGAGGCTTAAATTTCGAACCTTGAAAAGCTGTGTTTATTTTGCCATGTTTTATGTGATTCTGTCTTTAAATCCGTTGTTGTGATTAAAGAATAGCAAGCACTATTATACATTATGCTCGAAATATATTGCTTAATAAATAAACGGAGCGTCTACACAAATATCGGTATCCACTAAAAATAAGGTTTAAGTAACAAGACCTGTCTGATTAATTACTTCTTTAGAAATTGCTTTGTTTACGGTTTATCCTATCTAGGGGAACAGAGGTTCAAATCTTGTCGGAGGACGAATATCTTTTCTTTAATAATATTTCTCTAATATCCATTCCGGTACATAAAAATAAATATACGGTTTGATAAGAAGACGGTGAGTCTACTCAAATATGGATCAGTCAGTTGAGTGCCATACGTGACACACGCTTGGGCGATCATGTCTCGAAAGAGACATGACTGACTGGGCAGAAGATTATCCGGCAATAGGCTGCCATTACTTTCTGCAGTAGACTGGTGAATTATATTATTGTATTAATAAGTAGTAATTAGGGAGGATCAGTTTATTAATTCATGACAATATAAAAATGATCCCCTACTTTATGCCCAGTATAAGTTTTAATTATATTTCCAACTATCATATATTCAGTCTGGGCAGAAGATTATCCTGCAGTAGGTTGCCATGACTTTCTACGGTAGACTGGTTGCCAACCAACGCTATTGAACCCAAATTGTCCTGCCATTTAATTGATAGATGTAGGGAGAAGAGATAGATCATATTACATTATTATATTAAGTATAATTAGTGGGGGATCAGTTTATTACTTCAAAACAATAGAAAACTGATCCCCCCCTTTATGTCCAGTAGAAGCTTTAATTATGTTTCCAACTGTTATATATTCAGTCAGTCAGTTAAGTGTCATACGAGATACACGCTTGGGCGATTATGTCTCGAAAGAGACATGACTGACTGGGCAAAAGATTTTCCCGCAGTATGTACACTGGTTGCCAGCCAGGGCTATAGAACCTAATCTCTCCTGCGATTTAACCCATAAGTGGAGGAAAGAGATTGATACATACTTTTTGCTGACCATGTCTATGAATATAGAATACAGCGCAGTACGTAATCTGTTCAATGAAACAACGTCAAAGATTAACACTCACGAGTCAGACACTCGACTGAATCTGACTATATTGTCAATACTCAGGAAAATATGGTCGCCTTTATACACGTCGCATTGAATATTTTCAGCCTTCTGATTGGTTAACCTTTTTATTGGTGAACTATAAAATGAGCCAGCTCATGGCTGGCTCACTAGTATCCAAGGGTACCCCAAAAGTTCCAACACCGTTCACAAGGGTATTTACCCGTAAGTGAATGCAAGATTGAAGTAACCCTGAAAAAATTAGAACGATTCATTATTAGCAGCCACAATCCTAACACCGTTCGATATGCAGATGATAAAGTGTTGATATCACGCACAGAAAGAAAAACCCAGCGACTCTTACATAGGGTAGTAGAAGAAAGCGAGAAGAAAGGAATAAGCATTAATTGAAACAAGAAAGAATGTATGGTTGTCATAAAACGAACAGCCATATCTAAACTTCTTTATAAATGTAACTTTGTGTGTGTGTGTGTATGTGTGTCTATGTCTGTGAATGTGTGGGTGTCCGTTACCTATAGACTCGGAAACAGCTGATCAGATTTTCTTGAAAATTTACACAGTTGTACTAAAAGCGTCTGCGAGTGTTATTAGCTAGGTTTTGTGTCGAGGTACTCTCCATAAATATCGAAAATCGATAATCGAAAAAATCGGGTTATAGAAGGAGTGGTCCGATTTTAATAAAATTTGATAGACTCATAGACAAAGACATAAGAAACGATATTCAGAAGTTTCAAGGTTGCAATTCTTACAATAGTGCAGAAAATCGATAATATATATATATATATATATATATATAAATAGCAAGATGTTTGTGTGTGTGTATGTCTGTATTTTTTCAGCCTTTTTATTTTAGTTTTTGCTTCGGGTTTGGCTCTAAGTAGGTATAATTGTAGTTCTTAGTCTCAGCCATGATACTATTTACTCAGAGGACTTATTTAGCCTTCAAAATTCAGTTAACGACGAAAAAACTTATTTGATATCGATACCAGGAAATCAAAATTTGACTCATTTTTCTTTTAGTCTACGGTTTCGCTTTAACTGAAAACAACTATTGCTTTTTATCTTTCGTGCCAACGCCCAAAGAGTCTGATTTTTTTTGGATTATTTTTAAAGCTTTCATTTCAGCCGAGCAATGCCGGGTTATACTGCTAGTAAGACATAAAATATAAATTGGAGATACAAAAATCAAATAATAATAAACATTTAAATATCTAGGAAGTGTTTTAATGGAAACAGGATGGAAAACACGACTCGGCACTACGATGGGAATAGAGACTGATGCTTTTCAAAGGCTAAGGAAAGTATTTGCAAAGTCAATACTCATCTACTAACCACTGGACTCTAGCTCTCTCCCCACTCCCGTATAACTTTCCCTTTCTCTCCACCTATGTATCTGTCATCGCACCTGCTTTCTCAGCTTTCTATTGTTCCTTTCTAACTAGTTTGTACTCCTCACTCTTTTCTAATTAATCTTTTTACATTTATGTAGCCCCCTGAACATCAGTGGCGTTTCCGCCTTGCTAGGGGTGAAATGATTAAAAAAAAAAGAAACATTTCATTAAAAACTAAAGATAGTGTACTGAGCTATAATGTTGTACCGTCTATGTGAATGATACGCAGAGAAGGAATGAGTGCTTAATATATATAATAATTATATATTAATAATATATAATTAATATATTTATTCAGCACAGTATCCAGTGCTAACGTATACATAAAATAAAATACTAAACAATAAATTATAAACAATTAACAAGACAACACTTATGAGCAAAAGAGAAGAGGATCTAACTAGCCGATGAAGTGAATCAATATTAATCTGCTTGTCGCAAAAACGACCATTTAAATACATACTCTTTAAACTTTTTCAGACTATAAGCCAGTTAGAGTGCTGAAGAGGTGCTAGCTACTCTACAATAAATATAATATCAATCATACTATATGGAAATGAATACTGGATGGTCTCATCACCGATGATGAGACAACAGAAATAAAGTTCGATAAAAGGATGCTGAGAATACGAGGAACTGAGCGATTGAATAAAGACGAATTTATTTGATCAAAAATGAAAACAAAATGGACACCAATGATTAGAATAAAAAAAGGCTAAAAATCCTAGTGCACATCATCAGAAAAAAAACCTTAATTTTATTTTAAAATTTACAGCACATATTAAAGACATTGATCATATTGTAGGTCATATTGTAGGTCATATTAGGTAAAGTATAAGAATCTAATACTTACAGGCAGGACCGTAGCTGCTGCTAAAAAAACACAGGGCACAGAGAAAATTGCCCGGATTTATTAGTTGACAATGTGATGACGTCATCAGTGTCATCTGTTTCAAGAAACTATGATTTTTGCGGATTTTATCGGCTATTCCAATGGAAATTAGGCACAGAACGTGAACGAAAGCAGGAAATCGGGTTCGGACTTTCTGAGTATAACCAGTCTTTTCTCTCAAAATTAATAAATAAACAGATTTTTACTGCGTTCATTCGAATGTTTTTTTCGTCTTTCTTTCTTTCTTTCTTTCTTTCTTTCTTTCTTCGTGAATTGTTTTGTTTGATTTCTGACGAAGACATTTTTCCTTGCCCGGATTTTCACTATGATTGCACGGATCGGCCCAGACCCGTGCCCGGTGTGCCCAGTAGTCAGATACGACCATGGTTAGAGGACGGATAGATGGAAAAAGAAACAGGGGAAAGCAGCGGGAAACATACTTGATGGGTTTGAGCAAATTGATTGGCAGAGCGGAGTTTGGGAGAGATATTGTTAGTGTACAGTTGGCCCTAACAAAAATATCTAAGATAAGTTATCCCCCTTGCATTAAAGGGGTGAAAAATAAGGTTTTCCAGACATCACTTGTTTAAAAGTAGGGCATTCTGGGTACACGGAGTTTCAGCCATGAGACAAAGGGGAGCGAGACCCACATTTAAAAAATCTTCTGTCTAGTCAGTCATGAATCGAAAAAGACATGATCGCCCAAGCGTGTATCACGTATGGCACTAAACTGATTGATTTGGATAAAAAGGATTGAATAGCAAGACAGATTGGTTTCTATAGCCTTGGTTGTCAACCAGTCTACTACAGAAAGAAATGACAACTTACTGCGAGAAAATCTTCTGCCGAGTCAGTCATGAATCGAAAAAGACATGATCGCCCAAGCGTGTATGGCACTAAACTGATTGATCTGGATAAAAAGGATTGAATAGCAGGACATATTAGGTTCTATAGCCTTCGTTGGCAACCAGTCTACCACAGAAAGAAATAACAACCTACTGTGAGGAATTCTTCAGCCATGACTCAAAAGAGACATGATTATCGAAGCGTGTATCACAAATGGTACTTAACAGACTGACAACAATATACCGTAAAGTTTTGAGATTGATAAATGCATTCGTTTTTAGCGTAGTTCTTATGAGGTACAATCTATGTATTTTCTTCCTCTATTACGTCGAAAAATTACATCTTTTTTTTTTATCTTAAAGAAAGCTATCTCAGTTATTTCTTTGGCATATTCAATATGCCAACATCATTTCTGAGCCTTAGGGGGGCACTTTTTTTAATTAAATTTTACGAATTGTTTATTTCTTGGTTTGAAAGCGTGCATCTAAAATCTCGGAATATAAAAACAATACGTCGGAGGGGGGGGCAATGTCGATGCAGAGAATTCATCTTATATGTAAAGCTCAAAATTTGCGTGTGTCCGTTTGAAGAGTTTGGAAATTAATTATAGTTTATTGGCCGTCCGTCTGTGTTTGTGTGTAAATATTTTGTAAAACTGAGACTTCAAACAATCCTCTCTCCAGTCGATCAGGCTGTCTTTCTCAGGTTTCTTGTTATCATTATTTTGTGGCATTAAAACAACACGTCCAGGTAGCAGTCCGTATGTACCGATAATTGCACCGAAAGAAAGTTGCAGTAATTTAGTTCCATGCTGAGAAGGTAGACTGGTATTAAAAAATTGCTTATCACTAAAGTAAAACAAACAGCTGTATGTCCCAACTGTTAATAATAATAATAATAATAATAATAATAATAACAACAACACTGGGGAACACTCATTTTGTTGCATTTAAAAAAGACCTTTCTAAAGTCAATTTGAGTCGGTTTTTGTCTGCAAGCTACAGATTTTAAGCAATTTGACATTTTTATTTATTTTTTAATTTTTCATTATTATAGGAAATTATAGGAAATTATAGGAATAGCATATCGATTTTTTGTGTATTTTATTCAGGTGGGAATTTGCGTTTGTAAATTTTGCGTTTGTACACTTCATCCGGGCAATCTCGTTTAATTCTCCAGCAGTAGTCAGCCATCATACTTTTGTCCCAGCGCCCTTGGTGGGTCTTGGTGGAATCGTTCTCCTTGTTCGTCACTCACAGCCCCCAGGTTGTCAGGGAACTTATTAAGGTGGCTGTTCAAAAAATGAAGCTTGATGCACTCGAGATCACGAAAAAGCGAGGAGCATTCCGTTCACAAGTTCACTGTATTTATCCGCCTTATTGTTACCAATGAAGTTCTGAAGCCATTTTTGATCTGAAACAAAATACGAATGATCAAAAGATTAGAAGCTATCTATATATATATAGACGTGAAAATGCTTATACATGGTTTACGCAAGTTCACATTTGTACAATTTTATTAACCTCAAATGGCATACAAACTAGAGCTTGTAGAGAAGAACTAATTTCAGATTTGAAATCAGCGCCTAAAACTCCTTCGGAATCAGTTAAAATATCCAATGCAACGCAAAAAAAGAAGTTTTCCACAGTGTAATTAGAAAGATTAATTAAATAAATAACAAAAACTACAGCAAAATATAAACAAAATACGATAAAAGCCGAACAAAATCTTCGTCTGCCCTTCTGACATAAGGTAGTATTTATATTATTAACATTGTTTGGACCCATGTTTATTGTCATGTTTACAACGTTTTGGAGTTAAGTTAAAGGGAAATAACTAGATGGAATCCGGGAGTAGCATCGCACATGAAATGAGAATTATATAACCGAGTGAATGAAATAAAGGATTCGGCTCCAAGTTCCTACATCATGAAGAAGGACGGGACGTACAACTGCTGAAACGTCTCAAATATGGGAATAAAGACAAAGACAACAGTCCCAACAATCTGAATGATGTAAGTCAAACAAATTTAAGAATTATATATATATATATATATATATATATATATGCAGTCATTTCATCCCAAACAAGGAGGAAATGCCATTAGTACACAGGTGTGTTACAAGGTGTGAAAAATGAGAGACACGACTGAGTACAAAGAGGACTGAGAAAAGGACAAAAGATGAACTGGTTGCAAGAAGATAGAAGATTGACATTGCATTTAAATCATTGAAGACTGTAGTTATCAGGTGAGCAAGTAAACGGAAGGGAGTTCCACTTGAAGAAAGTGCGAGAAAACCTGTTGTAGTAGACGTGGCATTATATATATATATATATAATAGTAATAAGAAAAAGTCAACGCATAATTAAATGTTTATAAATCAAGAATTTATTTCTGCAGTTGTAAAATTACACATTGGTTTGTCAAACTCCACCAAAAATGATTTTTTGTCGTTTGACAAAGGAGTGTGTAATTTTTACAACTGCCGATATAAATTCTCGTTTCATAACAGTTTAATTATGTATTGAGTGTTCATCTCAATATTTCATATTAGTCTGGATAATATCCATTGAGTTCTCTGTTTCTATTTAAGTAATATTTTATATTAATCAGGCGAAAGTTTCGGGATTATGCTCTCCGTTTTTACGGGTTTATAATTTTCTGATATATATATATATATATATATATATATTCCATTTGTAAACGAGTTATCACGCGACCTAGGTTTCTACCGTGAGTGGTGTCGTCAGGCAATTTTATTTTGTAAATTTTCATAAAAAACAAAACGCCATAAATTTAGATAGTATTGTACAAAACAAAACCACTAAAAAAGAATTCAACTGCAGGTACAAAATAAATGTCCACTTCAAGGACAGTGCAACACAAAAGAAATCATTTACAAGGCATTTTTACGTGATCCAAATGGCCAAAATAAAATATATTTGAGTTCAGCCAAAGACACCTTTAAGACCAGATGGTTTAATCAAAGGTCTACATTCAAAATAGAAAAATTTAAAAACTGTGGCTAACCACGTGTGGAAATTAAAATCAAAATATGGAAAAACCCAGACATAACGTGGAGTATTGTAAAAACAGCCAAGCCTTACAACGGTGACAAAATATGTAGACTGTGCCAAGAAGAAAAGTTAGAGATTATGCTATTTCCAAACAAAGGCGAACTGTTGAATGAAAGCACGGAAATTATGACTAAATGTAACCATACTAAGAAAATACCTATTAGGTTCACACAACCATGGATGAAAACGTAATAATTAGTTTTAATTTTAAAAATTGCGCGTTCAGATATTCCTTGGCACGTTCAAAAAAAAAAAAAAAATTATTTTCCGTTGTACATCTGATGTGATTCAGTTGCTGGGTAGAGCAACATATTTCGATTCGTTGGATTTGTTAAGAAGGTCCGTTTTTCTGTTTTGCATTATTTTACGAGCTTTTTTGTTACTTGTTGAATATAAAATTATTAGGGTATTCGAAATATTTTCAATGTTTTTCTCATCTTCGTGTAAATACTGAGGGCTATATATTTTCAGTGGTCTTAAAATAGAATCCGATGGTTATTCCGGATTTTATTTTCTAGTTATTTCGGGAACAGAAATTTACGAGGTCATTTTTAGTGAAAAGGCGGAAATTGATTGATGAGAGGTCAATCAGTCAAGTGCCATACGTGATACACTCTTGGGCAATCAAGTTTCGAAAGAGACATGAGTGGCAGAATGGTTTCCAACCAAATTTGTCCTGTTATATAATGCATAGCTTTTTTTTAAAATCATATCACCCGGAGCAAGGCGGTAACGACACTGATGCGCAGGGGGCTACTTAAGTGTAAAAAGATTGGAAAAAAGAAAGCCGGAAACAACATCCTAAACAGGGAACAAGGGATGAGCCTATTCACTTGTTCAAAAGATGTGGGTGAAGTGTGAACCGGGCGAGAGTTTAGTCTATCTACTCCAATTGAGAAAAAAAAAGAAGAAAAGAGTAAGAATATTGGGGAAAAAAGAAAGCCGGAAACCACATCCTAAACAGGGAACAAGAGATGAGCCTCTTCACCTGTTCAAAAACGTGGGTGGAGTGTGAACCGGGCGATAGTTTAGTCTTTTTTTTTTGTTCGTTTTTGCCTAATTTTTGCTTAATTTTAAAACTTTTCATGGCTAATTGAAGGATTGATTTTATTTTTAGCAGAAATTTCTTTGACTGGAATCTCATCTTTATTTTATTTTTCCTTATTATGTCAGTCTCTTTCTTTCTTTCTTTCTTTCTTTCTGTTGGCCTCTTTTATTTCACTGCCTATAGTCTTCCATTTCCTCATCATTCTCTGACCAAAAAGTTAAAAATTATTTTCTTTCAACCCACTGGCAGAAACAACGTGTGTTTTGGGATGGAACCATGCTGGGGAAAAGATGGATTCATAACTTTCCCAAGGATGTTTGTGCGTAAGTGAATGCAACGAATACACCTGGAATTTGAACTCGGTTATAGGTGAGAGGTCAGTCAGTTAGTTAAGTGCCATACGTGATACACGCTTGGGCGATCATGTCCCGAAAGAGATATGACTGTCTGGGCAGAAAATTATCCCGCAGTAGGTTGCCATTGCTTTCTGCGGTAGACTGGTTGCCTACCAAGGCTATAGAACCCAGTCTGATCTATTATTTATTCCATAACTGGGAGGAATAGACGGATTATTACCTTTTTCTAAGGGTAATGTGCGTCAGTGAATGCAATGAATTCATCTGGAATTCTTGCCACCTTTGCAACTGTCATTACACCTGCATGCCCACCCTTCTCTTGCTCCTTTCTATCTGGTTCGTTTTTCTCTTCACTCTTTTCTAATTAATCTTTTTACTCTTATGTAGCCCCCTGCACATCAGTGGCATTACCGCCTTGCTCGAGGTGATCAGATTAAAAAAAAAATTCGAACTCGGCTCACCGATTTCTCGTTCCGATCCGATATCCAATGCACCACTGGTAAAAACCAATAATTAGACCAGGGATTTTAGAAATCGATAATTAATAGAGGGTTTTTAGAAGCCTACGATCCTGGGGGAAAAATAGACGGATTAATACCTTTCCCACAGGTATTTGTACGTATGTGAATGCAACGAATTCAGCTGCAATTCGAACTCGAATCCCCAATTTTTCGTTCTGAGCCGATATTTCATTGCCTCGTAACGTACATCCTCGATGTTAAGTATATGTTTTTTTTTTGTTTCTATTTTTTTCAAACAAGGATTAAAAAACGAAGAGAAAAACTAATAATGATAAATGTGTATTATCTGATTTCCCGGTGGCCTCAAATGCAGTTAATAATATTGAGATACGCCCACATATATATGCGTGTAAATTTAAATATTTGCTAAAATACCCAAGGAAAAAAGAAGCAAGTTGTTTTGCTATTAAATTAAGTAACATAACCTTTCAAAAATAAGTTTCATGTACTTTCTTATTCCTCTTATACGTTTATTTTTACAGCGTTAACTTGAATACAGTAACTTAGCTGCTTTAGTATGTTTAACTAAAGTTCGTATTATTCTGCACTTTTTTCGGTTTATTTTTGCATAAAAACAAATGAAATATATAAATAGATAAATAATTTTATGAATGAATAAAGTTAATGACGACAGCTAAAGCGTTAGTACACAAAAGAACTTTCCTCTTCTTCATTAATCCCCTGGTGATCTCTGTATGTTTCCCGCAAAAAAAAGATAGCGGCACTTGGTCTAAAGATCGCTTGAGATGTGAACAGTCACTATGCAATGTTAATGTATATATTATATATATCTACTCATTATCTACAAAGAATGTATTTCTGATATTGAGTAGTGTTAACCAATAAAGATACAACATTTTAAACAATATATATATGTATATATATATATATATATATATATATATATATTAAAAAAGGATTAATTCAAAGATGTTGAATGGCCATTTCGATATGAAGATATATATATATATATATATATATATATATATATATATATATATATATAGTGTATCGAGGTAGCAGATAATTTTCTAAACATATACTGTTAAATACAAGCTTTCGCCTCACATTTTAGATTTTAGTCAACAATACAATAATCCTCACTTATACACACAGTAAAAAAAAAACCTTCAGATATTGGAGGCTATCTACATTAAATCCAAACAACCCACACTTAATAAAATCACGTTTAAATCTGGTCATAACACATTACATTGCATTTAAATATATGGTTCTGTTAACATTTTTCGGTCTGACGTGGTGTGACGTCATGGAACTGCATTACAAATTTGCGAACTGCGTTTGTTATTTTTGGTAACTGTTATTGTTGCATAGCAAAGTTTTATGTCAACAAAAAATAATATCGTTGCTGATGGTAGATGTTTTTATGTTAACAACCTTGTAACCTCTCTGAAGATGGCTCATGTGAGCCGAAAGCTTAGAATCAACTTAATAAAGAATTATTCAAATGTTCGAGAATTTTTGTCTTTATTTTCACCTGAAATTAAAGTCAAAATACAATGTTTAAAACAGCTCATGATTAAAAGTAATAGACATTCATTGTCTCTTATATTTAACAGTATATGCTTATAATATATATATATATATATATATATATATATATATATATATATATATATAAAGAGCGAGAGAAAGCGAGACGGAGAAACAGAGAGACAAAGAGAAAAAATAGCGAGGCAGTGTCTGTTTATTCTCTTTACTACCAGTTATGAAAGCTCTTGCCATTTGTCGTCGAGTAAGGAAGAATATATATATATATATATATATATATATATATATATATATATATATATTCTGCATTTGTAAACGTGTTATTACGCGACCTAGGTTTCTACCATGTGGTGTCTTCAGACGATTTGAAAAATCTGATGTTACCGTTTTTTTTTTAGAACGCTCAAGTAACAGGGATTTTTTAAACGTTCACGTAATAGGGACTTTTCGAACGCGCATTTTTTTAAAATTAGAAGAAATTATAACGTTTTCATCCATGGTTGTACAAACCTAATAGGTATTTTATGGTATGGTTAAACTTAGTTATAATTTCTGCTCTTTCTTTCAGTAATTCATATATATATATATATATATATATATATATATATATATATATATATATATTCTCTCTATTGTAATAAAGAGCTTTTTTTGACAGTATTTGTTTATTTCTACTATTATATTTTATATTTCAGACCGCCCTCGGTCCTTCATCAGAAACAAAAAGGGCGGTCTGAAATATAAAATATAATAGTAGAAATAAACAAATACTGTCAAAAAAACACATTTTCAAACTCATATATATATGCACCTCGGCGTGGTGTAATGGTTAGCAAGCTCGTCTCGCTAGAATCATTATAAGTGTGTAGTAAGCTCGATTCGCACTGTGCCACGTCTAAGCTACGCTTAGAAAATCACGTTCCACCAGGTTTTGTGGGTTAGGCGCAGGGCTAACAAGCCTGCCCCATAAAAAAAACAGTTTGTTACAGAAACAGCAAAAAGGCTGTCCTACACACCATTGGGTCTAACGGAAAAGTTTATATATATATATGATGTATTTCCCTCCAGTCACGATTAGGGGTTAGAACTATTTTTTATGTCTTTTGTGGAGCAGTGGATATCGGGCCGGAACGAGAAATCGGGGAGCCAACTTCGAATTCCAGTTGAAACCCTTGCATTCACTTACGCGCAAATACCCTTAGGAAAGGTATTAATCCGTCTCTTCTTCCCAGTTATGGGTTAAATAACATGACAGATTGGGTTCTATAGCCTTGGCTGGCAACTAGTCTACCGCAGAAAGCAATAACAACTTACTGCGGGATAATCTTCTCCCCAGTCAGTCATGTTTCTTTCGAGACATGATCGCCCAAGCCTGTTTCACGTATGGCACTTAACTGACTGACTGTTAAGATACTCAATAGTTGGTACATCAACATATATGTTGCAGTCATTTTTTACGGCATCTTTATATAAATATTTTGACGTCACTTTTGGCGGCACTGGCTTACTCGTAAATATATACATATATCGTTATCCTATATATATATATATATATATATATGTGTGTGTGTGTGTGTGTGTGTGTGTGTGTGTATGTTTGTGTGTGTGTGTGTATTGTACTTGCGTATATTTTTGTGTACTTGGTATGCTCTTAAGAATTTTCAAGACGAAATAGCCATAATCTAAGATGGCAAATAACCAATTTTTATCTACTTAAGCGGTTTTAACATTTTAAGTTATTAGTCTCTTTCCGCGAGACAGATTTTCGGTGTGAAATTGGACGAAAAGTAAAAAAAAAACAACTGTCGTCGTTCCAAGATTTCATGCCATAGAATGAAATGACTACTTCAATGTGTGACAGGCTTTCTCTGTACGATGCTGGTAACGGTTTAATACAATGAAACGATTAAGATTGACAGACTGACTTTCTTAAGGATAATCAACCTTTCAAGCCAGAAAATATTTTGAGATTGAATGAAGTTTTATGAGATAACAATGATTTGCTGATACAGGTAATACTAATTAACCCATAGAATGAAGGAAGAGCTGGATTCATACCTTCGCCGGACGAAGCTTGCAGTACTTGGTATTCAAAAGGGGGAACCCATCTAGCCTGCTGACCAGCCTCGACGTTGCTTACCTTCGGCGATCGTGCAAGAACGAGTGTTTCAACGTCAGTCAGCGAGTTAAGGGTCACACGTGATACACGCTTCAACGATCATGTCTCGAAAGAGACGTGACTAACCACGCAAAGTATTTTCCTACAGTAGGTTGCTATTACATTCTGCGGTAGACTGGTTGCCAATCAAGGCCATAGAACTCAGTCAGTACTATTATTTAACCCATACATAGAGGAGAGAGACGGATTAATTCCATTCCCAAGGGTATTTGCAGACACGAAGAATTTCGATACCAGATCAACTAAGTTGGAATATATGTGCAGCTTAACTTCAATAACTTGACAAAATCTAATGCCATGCGAGCGATTTGATCAAAACTGACTAAAATGTATAGTTTAATAAACAATATTTGTGCATAAATAACATTGTAACATAATGAGCCTGATTTGAATTGAAACTCGACTCTTTGTTTTCTAATTCCGAGTCGTTATTCAGTATTTAACCCTTACTGGAGGTAAGAGACAGATTAATACCTTTCCCAAGGGTATTTTCGGGTAAGTGAATGCAACGAATTCAACTGGAATTTCAACCCGGCTCTCCCAGAAAGCAAAGAGCATAGTTCCAGCACCAGTTGGGTTTGTTATATTTATATACGCTCAAATACCATTGGGAAAGTTATGAAATCAACGTTTCTTTTCCCTGTAGCCATGGAATAATCGATAAGACTTAACATTATCATCTAAAAAAATCTTATATCTAAAAATATTTGCTGGTTTTATGATCTTTTATCCGCCCCACCATATAAACTCTGTTGTTTATCATTTTGAATGTAGTTGTGGAGTTGTAGAACGACGCAACGTTTAGATGTTAGGATTAAACATGTGCCTGCTAAAATAATCAACAAGAATTTTTCGTCTGGTGGTAACAATCGAAACACATACGAGTCTTCGATAGCGGATCATCTGATAAATAATCCGAGTTGTGCTGCGGATTTTAGTGTGAACTGGTTCTCCGTTTTAGCCAAACCACACTCGTTATTCCATCTGAAGGTGTTGAATACGTTGTTTATCAGGTCCGGGCAGCCCTCACTTTGTAAACAAAGAGAGTGTTTGCTTGGGCTTGCTCTGCTGGGTTTCTAGCATCTTTAGATTTTATCAGAAATAAAAAAAATTGTTCTCCATCTTCCATTTATTCATTTCACTCATAACAGATTTCTTTTTCATAATTTTTACCCGTTTACAGTTCTGAAGAGAGAGGACGAAACTGGTCAACTGGTGTTTTTTTATTTTGAAATTTAGCACGGCAGATTATATTAAAAACATGTTTGTCTTTAATGCTATATTAAAATTCTGTACCATAATATATATATATATATATATATATATCAGCATGCAGTGTGAGTATAGAAGAATCCAAAGTAGTATCCTGGACATACAGTGGTAGGATAACTCTCTAGGAGAGCTCTAAATATATATGTATATAAATACATATAGAGCAAATATGAGAAAAATTAAGGCAGACACCTTATTTCATGATAAATAGGAAGTATAGGCCTATTTCAGGCGAACTATTATCAGCTTCCATCTTTATTATACAAGGGATTTTACACGATTTTTTCGTGTAAAATCCTTTGTACAATAAAGACAGAAGCTGATGATAGTTCACCTGAAATAGGCCTATACTTCCAATTTACCATGAAATAATGTGTCTGCCTTAATTTTTCTTATATATATATATATATATATATATATATATATTGTGATATAATTATCTAATCAAACATGCACATATATATGCGTGTTTGATTAGATAATTTAGATATATTATGCCTATTTATTTATTTTAATTTTAATCCTCTCATACTGATAAATAACGTTCCTTGTATGGTGTCTTTAAAAACAGCAAGAAAGCTTCTGCAGTTATTTTCATTCGTTTTATATTCCTCAAAGTACTTTTATTCTTATCTAACATCATCTTCGGGGTGTTGATTGGTAAGACGTAATTAATGTAGTTGCCCGTTATGAATATCTTGTGGCTTAACCGTTACAAGTTCTGAGCAGACGCGGAAGAACCTAATTCCGATTTTCAAATTATATTGTACATGAGATGTAACTTAATCTTAGATTTTTGTAATTTTTATCAAAATAATAATTTGTATGATTTAAACTATTGTGTTGTCCTTCCAACAAATTACAACATAAAATGAGTTGGTGAATGAATCTCCTGTTTATCAACCAACCAAAATTATCAACTAATTTATTTCAACATGCATACCTAGTATATAGAGCATCAAATCAACCCACAAATAATACAAATTTTAAAAACACAAAAATCCGTTAATGGAACCTATACCACATTTAATATCGAAAATTTATTAACCAATGACCAAGTTAAAGAAAAGATTGATACAATTATAAAGAATATTTCAACAATACATCTCTCTGACTCCATTAAAAATTTGACCTAACATACTACGGAAACGCCTCTTGACTTTTACCAGGTCCCCTTCTATAACCATCAAAACACCATATACGTACAATTAGATGGCATGATGGTGCTTCCATAGTTTCAGTTCTGGGTTTAACATTTAGTGTCGTTTACATGGTTAGCCTTGAAAATAAAATATTTAATACCTTAAAAATACCTCAATATACCTAAGATATGTAGATGATATTCTCGTCTTAGTCAAAGACATGGATTAAATTCTTCTTCTATGTGCTCTGTCCCTTCAGGACGTAGGCGATCATGGTTCTCTACGTCTCCCTATCCTTTGTGGCTCTTAGTATGTTTGCTTCTGTTACACCTCGCAACCCCCGTTCCGTCATCCACCTGAACAGGCCCTGCAAATATGTTTTCCGCTGCCTTCTTCTGTTTCTTTTTCCTTCTATCTGTCCAGTCAGTATCAGGTTCTCCAAGCTCTCCTTCCTTATTGCATGTCCCAGGAACTTCAGTTATCTCTTCCTGATGCTCAGTATTAATTTCCTTTTTGTTGCCATTCTTTCCAACACGTCATCTTTGCTTGCATTCTCAGTCCACGATATCCACAGCATCCTTCTGTAGAACCACATTTCCGCTGCTTCAAGTTTTGTTCTCATTTTCGATGATACATGAACTAAAAAAAAAAACTTTCAAAAACTCTGTCCTTAAATTCACATATAAACTTAAAAATTATAATAAAATTTATTTTCTTTATATTGATAGACATTAATAATAATACATTTATTGCCGCCCCATATAAAAAAAAAAATAGCACAAACTCGTGCAAATCTCAACTATAAAGAGTAAATGACCGAACCAATACAAAATAGCTATAAAACAAAATTTAATAAACCGGGCAAAAGTTAACTACTCCACGAAAAAAAAAAAAAAAAAAAAAAATTCTACACTGAATTACAAAACATTTAACAAACAATATTAATTGACAATACATGCATACTGGATGTGCGTTGTGGTGCAGTTGATATCGGCTCGGAACGAGAAACCGGGGAACCGATTTCGAATTCCATTTGAATTCATTGCATTCACTTACCCTTGGGAAAGGTATTAATCTGTCTCTTCCTTCCAGTTATGGGTTAAATAACAGGACAGAGTGGGTTCTATAGCCTTGGTTGGCAACCAGTCTACCGCAGAAAGCAATGGCAACCTACTTCGGGATGATCTTCTGCCCAGTCAGTCATGTCTCTCTCTGCCCAAGCGTGTGTCACGTATAACACTTAACTGACTGACTGACGATATAATAGTTGGAAGCATAATTAAAACTTCCACTGGGGGGGATCAGTTTTATATTGTTATGAAGCAATAAACTGATTCCCCCTAATTACTACTTATTAATATAATAATATGATTCACCTTGCAATGGCAACCTACTTCGGGATAATCTTCTGCCCAGTCAGTCATGTCACTTTCGAAACATGATCGCCCAAGCGTGTTTCACGTATGGCACCTAACTGACTGACATGCATACTCCACCATGAAAGTAATAAACAAAAACTTCGAATTCTTGAAGCCATCTTCATCAAAAAAAATAAATCAGACAAATAAAAACAATTCTGAGTTTAGAAATAATGTTCAAAAACGCTTATAGGCTTATAACAGTGTGTCTTTAAAATATCTAAATTGTAATTTTTGGAAGAAAAACACAAAAGTTTAAAACATGTACTTTTCATTTTTTATAAAAATTAAGAAAAAATACAAAATTAATTTACCTTCCTTCCATCATATAATTTCGAAATCGGCGTCGCGTTAATACGTGTATGCTCAAAACTCGTTACCACAAGATATTCATAACAGACAGCTATATTAATTATGTCTTAACAAGCAACCTCATGAAGATAATCATGAATAATACTGAAACTCCTTCTGGGAAAATAAAACAAACGAAAACCACTACAGTGTTTTTCTTTCTGCTTTTAATCACCATAACAGGAAACTTATTTGTCCCTATGAGGGGATTAAAGTAAAAATAGACACAATATAAAGCCTAAACACACACACACACACACACACACACACACACACACACACACATAGAGTCCTGGGAATGACGATAAACTGCATTAGGCAGCAAGGTCTCTGATTGGGAGGTTGTGAGGAGCATGGAACCACCTTTTAATTACTGTTGTTCCTAGGCCCACCCTGACGCGGAGTGGTAGAGCTTGTAAGCGTCCCAGCTATGGGCAAATAGTTAACCTTCAAACTGGAAAGTATAAAAATGGACTTTTAAAAAATGTACATTTTTGAAGGAAAAAAAATATTACCAACAATACATTTTTGATGGAAAAAATATTACCATAACACATTTTTGAAGGAAAAACATAATTACCAGCAATACATTTTTTAATACAAAACTAGAGGACATCTTAAGTTTTCTAAAATAAAAAAATCAAAATCAGAATAAATCAACTTTCTCACTACAAAATGGCTTACGACCATATCACGTTGAATACACCGATTCTCGCTCGATCACCGAAGTTAAGCAACGTTGTGCCTGGTCAGTACTTAGATGGGTGATCGCTTGGGAATGCCTACAGCACCTGGTATTCCAGGTGACGGATGTGCCTTGTGGTGCAGTGGATATCGGCTCAGAAAGAGAAATCGGTGATATGCCATAAAAAGAAAACAAAACAACCAACCAAAAATCACTATAACATTAACCCCCAACCTTTTTGGCTTTGTAAAAAGCATACAGAGGTTGATATACCGTTAAACAAAACTAAACTCAAACTCGAAAACACACACACACACACACACACACACACACACACACACATATATATATATATATATACATATATATATATACAGTACAAGAAATCTAGAAGCGAGCCACCACCTATCGCGCTTTCACACTTCGGTTCTTCAGGGTAAGAGCCTATTATCCTGAAGAACCGTAGTGTGAAACCGCGGTAGGTTGTGGCTCGCTTCTAGATTTCTTGTATTGTATTCTCGCTCTACTTTCGTACTTTCGTACTTTTGTATCGAACACTTTATTGTTTAGGTTTCGTCTTGTTTTTTTTCTTTCAAACGAGCACTAGACGTATTGTTCTTGTGCGCTGTTTGTTTCTTTTTTTCTTCCCACCATTATTAACCCACGAGGTAGTTCTCGTCGGGTTACAAAACGGTTTAAATTACTGTTAAGTTAGCACTATTTTCAAAAGTTCAGTCTGTTATTATTAGTGTTGCCTGACTGTGATCAGGTTCATTATATATATATATATATATATCTATATATATACATAATAATGAATAATGACCTAGATTAAGATGTATACTTTAATATACATCGTTTTACATTATTTTATTATTCTTAATGACTGTGGTTTTTTCCTAAAATAAAACAAGTAATCCTCCTTGACCAATGGACACATAAAGTATACCATCTGTCCTAAAATGTTTTTACTGTTGTGGAGTTGTGGCGAAACTTCGTCGCAAAGTTGTAATGACCGGTTTATGCCGGAATTAAGACACGGAACATGAAGGTAGGTTCAAAAACACTATATTAGTATAACCAGAAACAAGATATTCAAAGAAGTGTTAATCCTAAGTAATATAGAAATAAGTAAGTCCGAAGGTATTGTTACGCTGCTTATTGCCTGACTAGTAGCTGTCGTCAACTGCTTCCTTTAGCTACCTTCCGGAAGTCACACAGGTAATCACATATAGCAACAAGAAGAGTTCATTTCTCGTAGAAGGGCATCATAACATTTACCTATTAATTAAAATGTTGGTTTTAGCTCAAATCAAATTAAATTATACGATTAAAAAATTATACAATAGCATTCTAGCATTAAAATACATAGCTACCACGAACAACGCGAGAACCAAAAATTCAAAGCTCAGAACGGTCAGTATATAATAAGCACCTGATGATTGCATAATGCATGACACTCCGAATCGTGCTACAGACGTAGAATAATAACTGTATTTATTAATATATACTTTATAGATCTGTTATATTATATTGAGCAATGTTTTATTAACATCAGGTAAATATTTATATATGTGCGTGTACTGGCGTGTATATATATTCTTATTGCTATCCATATATATATACTAGCAGTATAGCCCGGCGTTGCTTGGGTGTAATGAAAGCTTTAAAACTAATCCATGGTTCTGGAGCTCAGACTCTTTGGACGTTGACACGAAAGACTATAAAGCAATAGTTGTTTCCAGTTAAAGCGAAACCGTAGACAGGAAAAAAAAATGAATGGATGTAAGTCAAATTTTGATTTCCTGGTATCGATATCAAATTTCCTGCACTATCGTAAGAACTGCAACCTTGAAACTTCTGAATGTCGTTTCTTATGTCTTTGTCTATGAGTGTATCAAATTTGATTAAAATCGGACCACACCTTCTATAAACTGATTTTTTCGATTATCGATTTTCGATATTTATTGGGGGTAAAACCTATCTAAGAACACTCGCAGACGCTTATAGTACAACTGTGTAAATTTTCAAGAAAATCGGTTCAGCCGTTTCGGAGTCTATAGGTAACGGACACACACACACATACACACACACAAAGTTCCATTTATAAATAAGTTTAGATATACATATTTTAATCATCCCCACAACAAGGTAGTTTATCTGCCTCTGGTGTGCAGGAGGTTACACAGGAGGAAAGTGATGAGAAAGTGACGAGAAAGAGGGACAGGTTATAGGGGTGTCAGGAAATGGGCAAAAAACGTTGAGTATACTGGTGTGATGAGAGTGAAGTGGATGGAGAAAAGAGCTTGATAGAAAGGATGCGAGTCATTGAGATAAGATATGCCTATTGACCTTACATTTAAGTTCTTGGAGATTGTAGCTGTCGGGGAAGCAAGTATACGGAAGGGAATTCTACAGGCAGAAAGTGCGAGAAAAGAAGCTGTTGGAGTAGAAGTTGCGGTTACGTTTCATTGGTTTCAATGTAAAAGGCTGGGACCTAGTTGCTGGTCTAGTAGCTGGAGTAAATTCATGTATAGGGGGCACCAGTGAGCTAAGTTCATCGAAGCAGAACCGTAAAATTATTCGTAAAAGAGACATAGGGAAGTCGCATTACGCCGGTGAGAAACTGACTGCATCTGAGCTGCCAAGTAGGATATAAAGCTTACATTCTTTAGTCGGATGGAGTGACAGGATACAGCGAAGAAGACGAAGAGACGATTGCATTTAACGACACTAAGATACAACTGCGTCACATGACGTCCTACACCCAATCACTGATCCAGGTGAGTAGTGACAACTGCGTCACATGACGTCCTAGACACGCTCACTGATTCAAGAGAGTATTGACAACTGCGTCACATCACGCCCAACACCCCCTCACTGATTCAGGTGAGTAGTGACAACTGCGTCACATGACGTCCTAGACACGCTCACTGATTCAAGAGAGTATTGACAACTGCATCACATCACGTCCAACACCCCCTCACTGATTCAGGAGAGTACTGACAACTGCGTCACATGACGTTCCTAGACAACGCTCACTGATTCAAGAGAGTATTGACAACTGCGTCACATCACGTCCAACACCCCTTCACTGATTCAGGAGAGTAGTGACAACTGCGTCACATCACGTCCTACACCCCCTCACTGATTCAGGAGAGTAGGGACAACTGCGTCTCAGCACGTCCAACACCCCCTCACTGCTTCAGGAGAGTAGTGACAACTGCGTCACATCACGTCCAAAACCCCCTCACTGATTCAGGAATGTAGTGGAAAGTCATTTGCCAACTAGAGGCTACAAGTACTTTTAAAAAATTAGTGTAATGAGACATTCCATGTGGTTTAGGCAGGGTTAACTAGAGATTAAGAAAAATATAAATCGGCCGACAGTTTACCACGAGAGAAAAGAACAATTTCGGTAAAACTGAATGTCAGCTTATACTGTGAAAAGTAATCTATTATTTAGAGATCAGTTCTTAAACAGAATAAAACTAATAAAATTTATTTGCAGACACGTTGGCTCGATAAACGGATCAAGCCAAAATATCGCTAAACAGGCTGTGGAATGAAGGAGGTGTATAAATAAATGGTGATTATATATAATTGTATGAAACACAGAAATGTAGCTAAGTTTGAAAGCATTTAGACAGGTCCGGGAAAGTTTGGTGAAACTGTCAAAGAATTGGTGTTTTTTTCCCTTTATAATCATTTCACCCCAAGCAAGGCAGAAATGCTACTGATGCGCAGGTTTGTTACAATGAGAAAGAAAAAACGTACGGGGGGTATGGGAATCAAGTAGATAAAAGATGGCAATTGATGTTGCATTTAAACTTTTGGAAAGTTTAGCTATCAGGAAAGCAAGCAAAGAGAAATGATTTCCACAAACTAGAAGCGAGTGAAAAGAAACCGTTAGAGTAGAAGAGGTGGTTACATTTAACTATTTCGACGGTAAACCAGTGGGACCTTGATGCTAGTCTAAAAGCACGGCGTTTACTTTGTTAGCCTTGTCTGGTCGGAGTACCAGTAAAAAGGCCCGTCAGAAAAGTTGCTATTAAAATAATTGTAAAAAAGACAGAGGTAAGCCACATCAAGTCGATTAGAAAGAGACTGAATGCGGTGTGCTAACTCCGAACCAATTATATTACAGATCTTCCTTTGGATTTTGCCGAGAACCTCAAGATGAATATCAGGAGCACACGAACATATATGAAAACTGTTGTAGTGAAATATCCTGTCCTACCCAGGAATAGGTATGGCCCGGGTTATAAAAGATCGGTATTAGAACGAACTACAGGGTGATCGAGAGTAAACGAGAGTGTTCGTGACGATACGAGAGTCTTCGTCATTACCCGGGAGTGATCGAGATTATTCGTTATTATACGAGAGCCATCGGCCTTAGACGAGAGTTAGACGTCACTAGACGGAAGCCTTCTTCTCAAGACGGACGCATACGTCCTATACAGAGACATTGCCTTCTTAAATGTTATTCTTGTTAATTGTTCGTTGGTATACTTGAATTTGGTTTATTGTACTGAGGTATAATAAGTCTCTATTTATATATTCTCAGTGTTAAGAGTTATTTCTTGCACTATTCTTTCTCTGTTTATCTCCCCCCGGAATACAACAGAAACAGTATTCAGTTTCCGGGGGAATGGTAGATTTATAAATGTGCAAAATAGATTTTGACTAGAAAAAAACGTCTTTGTCCAACACAGTGAAACAACATTCCTAGCAGTAGATGCAGCTAGGATTCAATAAAGTTATTCCATTTTAGGTAATTTGAGAGAGTGGGGTCAAGGAGGCGCAGTGCGTTACTCTCTAGGATACTAGCGGTATCCATTCTGATGGTAAGCAGGAATGTTTCTCTATGGTTGTTAAAGGAGAGTAGCTTCGTTTTGGAGGTATTGAAATTTACTAGCCATTTCCTACCCCATTAAATCACAGAATCAAGCTTCCTTTTGAAGTGCAGCAGCCACGTTTAATTTGTTAGCCTTGTCAAACTTTTATGGTTTTAAAGCTCTTCAATAGGGTAGATAGGTTTGCCTATTGTCAGGTCTAGTCTTTTGAACAGTAGTAGAAATTTTTCCGTTATTTCCTCTTTAGAGATGATTCAGTTGTTCTTAAGGACACATGGCCCAGTGAATATAGACGTTGGTTAGTTCCTGTGACTTGACCCAAAGAGTTGCGAGTTCAATACCAGGCGACAGCAGTGATGAACAAATAACCTACAGGGTTAGAGGGAGATAACTCTAGACAAGATGTACCCCAGTGATTGTAAAGTTTAACTTTGCATTTTCTTTAACTCGCATTATCACCTTGCTTGGGGTGAACTGATTAAAAAAAAAAAAAATGAAAAAATATGTGATTGCATATTGATACATAGAAATGCATTCTCATTCATTCTCTGTCAAGTCAAGAAATGATTCTAGCAGAGATTGCATTTCCGGTACCTTCTAAAGTTTGTTTCCCCACTAAACTTCTAACGTTTCCGACTGAAGTTTTATTCATTAAAACATTAATGGATAACTCCAGACCATAGGTTCCCAAACATTTTGCTGCGATTACCCCAAAATACAATTTCACTATTATCCATTACCCAACGAACGAATACCCGTAATAAAGGAAAAGATGTAATTATATTTTCATACATTAAAAGCAGAAAAAGTTAATGGAAATTATTCAATACAATAGTCAGTAAGTTAAGTGCCATACGTGAAACACGCTTGGGCGATCATGTCTTTGTCGAGACATGACTGACTGGGCAGAAGATTATCCCGCAGTAGGTTGCCATTGCTTTCTGCGGTAGACTGGTTGCCAACCAAGGCTATAGAACCCAACCTGTCCTGCTATTTAACCCATAACTGGAAGGAAGAGACGAATTAATACCTTTCCGAAGGGTATTTGCACGTAAGTAAACGCAATGGATTCAACTGGAATTCGAACTCGGCTCCCCGGTTTCTCGTTCCGAGCCGATATCCACTGTACCACAACGCACATCCCAATACAATAGTACCAATCTATAATAATAAGAGGTATAGTAGCCGTAACCTAGCCGTGATTCTTAATGTGAGTGTTGAGCCTGTACCAGTTTATTTATTCTTGGCTTTGTGACTAAAAGGGCTATTTGGGCGTCGTTTGCCACGTAGAGTCTGCTACGTTTTTTGGTCTTCATTCCAAGGACAGTAGAAAAAGCTTGACATAGATAAGTGGTTGAAAATCCTATGAGAATTTGTACTGCTCTAGAGGCTAGTGTTGGTATATCCTGCAGACGAGAGATCCAAAAGGTGTCTTGACCAGACTTGGTCTCAAACAAAAGCTTCCATGCATTGTTCATCCTGAGTGTGAGAAATTCTTCTTTTGATGGATAGTCCTCATCAGGAATGATATCTTCACTCACAAAAAGTGAAGGCATATGTGTGTATGTGTGTGTACATGCATATATGCATACACACACATTATAATTAGTACAGAATATTTTAAGATATATTGATTGATACTTTAGTGACAACAATTACCAAAATTTGACGATGATCACAGTTCTATGATCTCTAAAGAATGGAGAAATTTTGATTTTTCCCCACAAAGCTCGAAAGAAAGATACTTTAAGAGAGATTGGGGTAGGGGGAAATGCTGTCTCGATAATAATTTGGCACTGTGTGAAATTATAAAATATGGACTCATTACCCCACTGGGGTAATTTACCCCGGTGTTGGGAAACATGGCTCTAGACTCTTCAAGTCGTGAGTTATCCGTTATCTTTCTTGCATAACTTCAAGAGTTTCACTTCTTGCCCTCTCTTACGCTCATACAACACAACAATGTAACTCTCTACCTTGAGTGGCTCTTGAACCTTGTATCGAGTATACATTATTAAAAAATAAAATTTCTTGCTTGGACCTCTCTTTTACGGCATCTTATTTTCCAGTGAAATTTGATCTTCAGATATGATTATCATGTCTCTTCAGTTTTTGTTCTTTTATCGACCCGTCTCTTCATAATTTCTTTGTTTTGAAATTCTTTCACACTCAGTAAATTCTTTGTGTCTTAGTGGCATTATCGCCTGGCAAGGAGAAAAAGAAAAGTCCATCTCGTCAATTGCAAGCTCTGATTCGTTAATCAGCAGTATAGACGTCATTTAATCAAACTGGCAAAGACTCGCTTCGCTTATATTTTTTATTATCTGAGTCTAGACAAGATTCTTGTGGAAAATGAAATCTAGATCCACTTTACCAATTCAGTTATATTATCCCCAGTTAGGCTGCGTTAGATAAACGCGATCGACATGTTACATTATTGTCTATATTTCTGAGATGAGGCAGTATTTACCGTATTTATTCGGACTATTGCCCTCGTCTTTGTTGCTATTTTTACGACGTTTCAACCGTTGGACGCTCCGGCCTTTTTCACGTGTTAGGAATTTCGAAACGAACCCTTTATTACAATCACTGGGGAATATCATCTCCATTAATTGCGAAGAGTCTCTTCTGGTAGTCATAAGTTATCTCCCTCTAACCCCCTATGGAATGAAGTTGAAACAATAGATAGAGAAAACCAATGGAAATTATGTAAACTTAAGGAATCAGCACATATGCTAGGCTTTAAAAAATCTCCTAAGTCGACCAAGCATAGAGATGAACACAATATGGGAACCAGTAATACGGATGTCAGAGAAAATCATTCGTGTTAAAATCGCAATATGAGCTCTGGTAAAAAATACTACAGAAAGACCATTAACATTAAAAAATACTAGAGAAATCCATTAACATCAAAAAATGCAATACGAACTCTGATTAAAAAAAACATAGAAGGATACTGGACATATAAGCCCCCAAAATTCAGTTGTTCTTGTCCTTAAGAACACATGGCTTAGTGGATATTGACGTTGGTCAGTTCCTGTGACTTGACCCAAAGTGTTTCGAGTTCAATAACAGGCTACAGTGATGAACAAGTAACTTACAGGAGTAGAGGGAGATAACTCTAGGCAAGATGCACACGAGTGATTGTAATAAAGATTTTGGTTCTAAATTCCGAGCAGAAAGCCGGAGCGTACAACGACCGAAACTACGTACAAATGGCAATAAAGATGAGCACAACAGTCCGAATAATGTAAAGACTGTAAATGTTGCGTTATGTTTATTACAGTAATCTAGATCTTCTAAGGGTAAAAAAGGCGCTTGATATATATATATATATATATATATATATATATATATATATATATATATATATATATTCCGATGAAAACGACCAACAAGGAAGAATTTAATAATTTTAAAAAAATGTTTCTTAAGAAAAAGTTCTCACTAGCCACACACAATTGGAAATTGCGTGAGCATCTTTCTATTTAAAATGAAACTTTGAAAACCCCATTTTCACTGGTAAATACTGTAAGGTTGATGGTAGGAGAACATTGTTTGATCTATAGTGCCTCTCTAATAGCGAGATGCTTTTGGTATATATATATATATATATATATATATATACTAAACCATAGGTCAGATTTAAGTTAAACTAGAAAAATAGACAGTCGTAGAAAATGGTGAATACATGTTTGATGGAAGATAGAGATTCAACATATAGAGTATTTAGATATTTAAGTAGGGAAGATTATCCCGTTACATTACGATGGTTTCAGCCATTATGGTTTCGTCAGGCAAATTATTCTGGTGGTTGGCTTAACCGTTAGGCTATTGGCCAAATCAAACTGCCTGACGGCGTTGCTCTGGTGTAATGAAAACTAATCCATGGTTCTGGAGCTCAGACTCTTTGGACGTTGGCACGAAAGACTAAAAAGCAATAGTTGTTTCTAGTTAAAGCAAAAAATGAATGGTTGTAAGTCAAATTTTGAATTCCTGGTATTAATATCAGACAAGTTCTTTCGTCGTAAAAGGAATTTTGAAGGCTAAATAAGTCCACTGAGTAAATGTTATCATGGCTGAGACTAAGAACTACAATTATATCTACTTAGAGCCAAACCCGGCGCAAAAACTAAAATAAAAGGACTGAAAAAATGCAGACATACAGGCAAATAAGCAGACACACACATAAACATCTTGCCTTTTATATATATATATATATATATATATATATATATATATATATATATATATATATATTATCGATTTTATGCACTAGTGTATCAAATTTGATTACAATCGGACCACTCTTTCTATAACCCGATGTTTTCGATAATCAATTTTCGATATTTATCGGGGGTACCTCGACACAAACACTCGCAGACGCTTATAGTAAAACTGTGTGAATTTTCAAGAAAATCGGTTCAGCCGTTTCGGAGTCTATAGCTAACAGACACAAACACACAGATACACACACATACACATACAGACAAAATTCCATTTATAAATAAGTTTATATATATATATATATATATATATATATATATATATATATATATATTTGTGATTTTTTATCGAAATTGTTTATGTTGTCTTTTTACTCCGTATTGAGAGAAGTCTAGAAAAATGTTTGTTGACGATCGAATTTCTCTCCCAAATATGTGATTGTTTCAATGCAACCATGGTAATGAGTTTATTCATTTTTCTTTTCCTTTTTTTTTTTTAAGAGGTGAAACATTTCTAGTATTTTTCATTCGGAAAGATTGCAAGAAACTTAATTTAAAGAAACTGGATATTGACCTTCTAAATAACGAAATACTTCGCTGCAGCAAAACAATAGCTTTTGTTGTGTGTTAATAATTAAAGCTTGGCTTTTTGACTGGACATCTTTCTACTGAATATAACAGACATCCGCTTACTGTCATATTTATCCTGTAAAATGATTATCCGTTGTAGCTTTGACATTAATTTCATGAAATTTCCATTTTATTAACGGATTCTATTGTTTAGGCAATTGATCAATTACTTATGGAGATGAAATGCGTTGGTGCCTGTCAAAAAGATTATTTGTTTTATCAAGAAATTGGAGTCGATCAGTCAGAAACATGGAGGATTAACTTTGAGCTTTTTAAGATTTGACGAAATTATTTCTTCTTTAGACTCGTTATCGTATCAGCTCTTGAATCATACGCGTACACGTGTGCACACACATCTACACACACGCACACACGAGTGCACGCATTTTATATATATATTGTTCATATTATTTATATTTATGAGAAAAATACTCTCTAATATAATAAAGTGTGTGTGTATAGGCGTACATTGTCTTTCTACATAAGGGTATATAAAAGGTTGCTTATATATTTATATATATATATATATATATATATATATATATATATATATATATATAGATGTTACGGAAAGGAACGAAGATTAACGAAGATTAACGAAACTTGGTTATAAACAAGCGACAATTTAAAATGATTTGTTTGAACATTATTTTTTTATCGATACATTGGGATGTTTTTCTCTTCCGGCAGCATTTTTCTTTAGGTTTTGAACTGAGATAGATAGATAGATAGATAGATAGATAGATAGATAGATAGATAGATAGATATGAACAGATTGAGATAGATAGATAGATAGATAGATAGATAGATAGATAGATAATGAACAGAATTAGATAGATAGATAGATAGATAGATAGATAGATCATGGTGCAAAATTATTTAAAACAAAATGATTAATGTCTTCCGAGGATGTTTCTTTAATCACGTATACGTTGAATCTTCTCGTTTTTCTCTTCAAATCACATTTTCCTTTACGTTTTGAACTGATGGACTCAATCTGTGTCTTCGCCTTGATGACACCACTGACAGATGAAACGTTAACACCAACAATATCAGCGATCTCTCTGTAAGGCTTGCCAGTGTGTTCGTGCAGCGTTATAATTTTCATATGCTTTCTTGAAGGAACCTCCATCACAGACAATAGTTCTAGGACAACTAATCAACAGTTGAGACAAAAGTGTCTGGGTATGATATAAATCTGATGTAATCACGGATGACGCAGTACTTTTCAAGGCGAAACAAATTTCATCATACACACCGAAAATAGATTCATATTGCTGTACACCACTGCAAATCACCTAATATGAGGAAAAATACAAATCGATTACACTCTGTCACTTTAGTGGATTTAAAACATCGAACGGTGAAAGGAAACTAACGCAGTTATTTTGATAAATTTGCACAAGGGTGTTGGTACTTTTTGGAGAGGACAAAGGAAGAAAAAATGTTTTACGAATACATTGTTAAAAATGGTTACATTTATGCGAAAAAAATGTTTCAATGAATTTGCACAAGAGTGTACGCAAAACTACACAGTGCTTTATTAAGAAGTTCATCGCATGTTTATTTGACGAGTAAAAAAAACAACAAAAAAACAAAAACAAAGGTAATTATGATAAAATCTACGATTAACCAGAAAAAAAAAGTACTAGAAAAAAAAGCAACCAATCATTTATTTTTTTGTTTTTTTTTCTCTTGGGAGATGATATTTATTTATTTTTTCTTTAATATAGAAGCACTTCTTTCATTTCTTCGGAAACTGATAACAGAATTAGACTTTACCCAGAAATATAACACTTAAACATACTATTATATAAAGTAACTTCGGAACAATTTTCTCCATTGCTTTTTCATGCGCAAATTTTCGTTCTAAAAGCGTGAGTCGCATATATGTTCGCAATAAATTTTGTAATTCATATTGCTCATCTCAAGTAGGTAGTTGACGAAAGCATTAAGGTAAGTATGTGCGTGATAAACACTTCGCTCATCATGTCTCTTTTGATCCATGACCAAGCAGAAGATTTTCGCGCAGTTGGTTGCCATTTCTTACTACTGTAGACTGGTTGCTAGCCAAGGCTATAGAACCCTGTCTCTCTTGATATTCAGCTCATAGCTGGAGGAAGAAGTGTTGGGTTCATACTTTTGCAAAAGGGTATTTTCGCGTAAGTAAATGCAACGAGCTTGACTGGAATTCGAACATGCGTCTCCGATTTCAGATTTTGAGCTGATATCCATTACACCAGAACGCACATCCAAAAATATGACAAACTGAGTAATCATAATAAACGTCTTTAAATCTATTTTCAAATTTGTAATTTTGATTTTATTAAAAGGAAAAGGCGTAAAATCTATTCTAAAAATGGAAATGACTGTATTTTCTGTGCATAAGCCGTACATTTCTAACCCAATGTATGATGCCAAAATCTGCTTGCGTCTTATACACAGAATATAAATAAATTTATATAAAATTATATGAATAAAACTGACAAACGCAGTCTCCGAGAAAGAAATGCAAGAAATGGCAAGACATCAAAAAATAAATGAGTTGTGGATCAGACAATATGACAGCGTTTCTACAAATGAGATCATTTTTGAAACAAAGATTCCATGGGATAATTATTTCGAAGAATTTATTGGACATACATTGTGGTGTTATTGATCCAGGAAATTCAAAAGCTTAATTATAAAATGGGACAAAGAAAAAGTTGCTTAATTGGTGCATGTGGGGAAATAACAACAAGAAAACAACAAAAACAAAACGTAATGTGCTGGCAAGTCAGCTGTAGTCACCCCTTCCACCGTCGTGGCTTATGTTCGCTTTGCTTTTTCTACAAGTAATTTTCATGGTAATTTTTAGGATGACTTGTATAACTTAGTACGCCTGCCAATAAACTGCCGCGATTTATTGAGAAAGATAGTGGAGTAGTCTTACCTTCTCCACAGTTTCTCTTCCGTTAGATTGGTTTCATTCAAGTTGAGATTCTTTTTGTTTTTATCAACACTTTGCGGATTATTTAATGCAGAAAACATTTCTAGATTGTAAAAATATTTGGGTGATAACGATTTCATTGATTCATTTCCTCCTAATTTGTTATGGGGAAACACATCTATTCCTCAGATAATGAACTCTCCCTCCTATTTTAATAAGAGTTAAAAGGAAGTTCATAGGAGTTCTTTAGACTTCTATTTGAGTTCAGTAGAACTACTAGGCAGTTGATATTAGTCGGCAGTTAGTCGAATACTAAGGAGTCAGGTTTCAGTGGAAGATGTTCCTAACATTTTGGGTAGGTTAAGTCAATAAGCAACCGACATAGTACAATTATAACCTTCAGTGCGAAAACTACTCCACAATATAATTAACCCATGGTTGTGGGGAAAAGACTTTGATTTCTCACGAAGACTTGTGCGTAAGGGAATATAACGAATCCGGGTGGAATTGTAAATCAGCTTTCAGATTTCCACCTCTTAACTGTTAACCAGCGCCTACTCGGACATCTGAAATTATAGCACCTGGTATTTCTTCTTCTTCTATGTGCCTTGTCCCTTCAGGACGTAGGCGATCATGGCCTTCCACGTTTCCCTATCCCTGGTGGCTCTGAGCACGACTTCTGTTACACCATGCAATCCTCGTTCCGTCATTCACCTGATTACGTCCTTCAAATATATTATCCGTTGCTTTCCCCTGTCTCTTTTCCCCTCTATCTGGCCTGTTAGCCTCAGATTCTCCAAGCCCTCCTTCCTCATTGCGTGTCCCAGGAACTTCAGCTGTCTCTTCCTGGTGCTCAGTATTAATGTCCTTTTTGTTTCTATCATTTCCAAGACCTGATCATTGCTCACATGCTCGATCCATGATATTCGCAGCATCCTTCTGTAGAACCACATTTCAGTTGCTTCAAGTTTTTCCTTCATCTTTGATGGTGGTGTCCAGCATTCACTGCCATATTGAAAGACGGACAGCACGTAGCAATCCAATACTCTCTTCCTAGTCTCTAGCGGAATTGTCCTGTTTCTTAATACTTTACTCAACTTCTGGAATACTTTCTTCGCAATGCCAATTCGTTTTCGGATCTCGGTGTCGCACTTTCCTTCTTCTGTTATAAAACTTCCCAGGTATTTAGGTGACTCAAAGTTGCTTAACTTCGGTGATCGTTCAAGAACTGGTGTTTTAATGCGATATAGCCGTAGGCAGCCAAGGCCGGAGAGCCTTGTCTAACTTCCTATTTTACCCAAAGTAACAGAATTATGTTCGCTAATTCTACTTTGTGTACCACTATTCATTACACTCCGTGCCTCTGCAAAGAAGTGAAATTCCTTAAATAACTTTATTCATGACCAAATACTTTCTTAATTTCACGTAAATACGTAAGTTAAAGAAATTAACCGAAAAATGTTTGTGTTTTAAGAATGCTATTACTAATTTTTTTAATGGAAATTCCTGTCAGTATTCATCAGCAGTCGATTGACTGGATTCGTTACTTCCGGTTCAAGAGGCACGGAAACATGGAAACAGTTGCTTGGGATACAATGACCAGAGGAAAAATATAATAAAAATCTGAATCTACGAAAGCCAGTTACGAACCTTAACTGACTCACAGTATTTTCATTATTCAGATTATTCAGACTATTGTCCTCATCTTTGTTGCCATTTGTATGACGTTTCGGCCGTTGTACTCTCCGGCCTTCTTCAGGTGCTAGAAATTTTGAACCAAACCTTTTATTACAATCACTGGGATGTATGAACCCCATTCCTTGTGTAGTGGTGCCTCTTTTGGAAATCATGAGTTATTCTCCCTCTAACCCTGTTATATACTTGTTCACCACTGCTGTGGCCTGGTATTGAACTCACAACTCTTTGGGTCAAGTTACAAGAACTAACCTACGTCTATATCCATATACAACGGCCGAAACGTAGTAAAATGGCAACAAAGATGAAGACAATAGTCCGAATAAAATAAATACTGTAAATATTACCTCATCTCAGAAATATAGACAAATAGAATGATCTTTTATTAAACGTCGTACAAATGGCAACAAAGATGAGGACAATAGTCCGAATAATGTAAATACTGTAAATACTACCTCATCTCAGAAATATAGACAAATAGAATAATCAATTATTAAACGTCTTTCAAATGGCAACCAAGATGAGGACAATAGTCCGAATAATGTAAATACTGTAAATACTACCTCACCTCAAAAATAGAGACATTCACTAACTCAAATGTCATTTTTCTTTCAAATGTTTTTAACCGTGTTGAAAAGTTAAAACCCGCCATTAAATGCAGCACCTGTTGTCATTTTCAGTTTAGTTAAGACACAAAACCACAAATGTAAGACACTCAGTGAGAAGAAAACTCACTAGATAGTAGGAATGGTCAGATGAGCTCGTGAATAATTACATGTCAACGTGATCTTGCCAGTAGCAATTTTAAACAAGTTTTGAGTAACTGTCGATTTCGTAATGTTTTTTATAAATATAGTCAGTCAGTTAAGGGATACACACTTGGGCGATCATGTCTCGAAAGAGATATCATAGACTGGGCAGAAGATTATCCTCCAGTAGGTTGCCATTACTTTCTGCTGTAGAATGGTTGCCAGCCAAGACAAAAGAACACAAGTTGTGCTGTTATTTAACTCATAACTGGAGGGAAGAGACGAATTAATACCTTTCCAAAGGGTATTTGTGCGTAAGTGAATGCAAGGATTTCAACTGGAATTTGAAATCGCCTTCCCGATTTCTCGTTCCGAGCCGATAATCACTGCATCAAAACCCGATTTAAAAAATAATAGAAATAAATTCAAATTCCAAAGATTTTATTCACTAACTTTTCAGCCAATACAAGGCCCTAAATTCACTCAAGATAGAGGGTTTCTGAAACAGCTTTTGAATTAACTTAGGTGTAAAATATGTAAGAAAGATAACGGTTGACCGAAGATTTGAAAAGGTTGAGATTAAAGCGACCAGGGAAGCACTCATTAACTGTTATGTCGCCAAGTATAAATGAATAACTCAACAACAGAATCAGAATATAAGTTGTATTCCGCGGAAAGACGGTTAGTATGTACAGAAGTGATTAGTAATATTTACAATAGAAAAGATACAAGAGTCCAATCCGTCGTAAGACGTGTGTATACGTGATTACTTCCGGTATGCCACCGGAAGTGTGACTAACTCTTCACTGACTCGCACTGACTTTTAAGTGACTCTCTACGACTCTATACGACCCTGTACGACTCTGTACGACTCATTATTTAGTCGTCCCTCCCAGTAAGGGCAACATATGACACATGGTCAGTTTATATCTGGGATTTCCGGGCTATATGGCCCGGCCAAAAAATGTCTGTCTATTTTTGCCCAGTCGTGCCTCTACCCTTCGGCGGAACCACGACTGGGTTAATGCTCTCTGCTCGGAAGCAGAGAGCGCCCTCTACCCGAAGACAGAGAGCTGCAGTGTCGTAGAGTCGTCAGTCTAGTGACTCTGTACGACTCATTATTGAGTTGTCCCTTCTAGTAAGGGCAACATGTGACACATGGTCAGTTTGGACTGGGATTTCCGGGCTATATGGCCCAGCCAAAAAATATCTGTTTATTTTTGCCCAGTCGTGTCTCTACCCTTCGGCGGAACCACGACTGGGTTACTGCTCTCAGAGAGCGCCCCCCGCCCGAAGGCAGAGAGCTGACAGTGTCGTAGAGTCGTCCAGAGACTCGGTACGACTCTCCCTGTAGAGAATCCTCCATTGCTATATATAGCAATGGGAACAGTCCATTTGTAGTCAAATAGGAGCGGCGGCCTCACATTAACAGCCTGGCTGATGCAGGAGTCTAGGAGAGCAACACGCTGCACCTTCTTGGCCTAACGTTTTCCACTGACTTGAAATGGCGTAACTACAAGGCATCAGTAGCTGTATTTATTTCAAGGCAAATTGCGTCACCATCTTGCACATTCATAAATCAACCATTCGTCGATATATAAAATACTGTTAATGGTGCTCCAGCTGAACATCTCGAGGTTATTCACAAAATCAAACAGATAATCTGTAATGTGATCGATCCCGACTTAGCAGCTCAGATGCAGTCACTTTCTCACCGTTGTCGTGCAACTTTAATTGATGTTCCAGTCTTAAATCTCTTCTTGTCATATCGTTCCAGGGATAAATCTCTTATTGTCATATCATTTATTTGTTTAACCCCCAAAGCAACACATCTGTGCGTCATTTAATGCCAAAATTTAATTGACATATTTTGAACAGAATTGCATGGATTTAACTAAATATATTTGAACGCGATTTTATGCTTTTAACTACACATAAAATGTATTGCTGGTCATTTTGACTTGAAATTGTAGGTAATTATATTACGAATATATATTATTAGCAATTTTTTGTATATACTGCTGTTTTTCTTTTACTATAAAAATGTATATTTATACTTTCATAGTGCTCACTTGTTTGTGGGGGTTAGCCACTATTTATTATAGCTGAAACCCGAACAGGTGCTGCCACCCCAGGCCGAACCTGTTAACAACAGCAATTAAGAGGTAGTTCCACGTTCCTCAAAACCGTCAATCTTCCAGTTGTATTTATCGTAATATCCAGACGTCTTCCTAGTCTAATCTATATTGTTAAAACGATAGTCCGGACGATCCATTGATAAAGGCTGAAAAATTAATCAGCTTAAACATTGTGTAAATAACGGCAACTATACAAAGATGTGAAGATTTTGCTCGAACAGCGTTATGTACATTGCTCAATATTGAATATTATCACATCGGAATTCAAATCGATAGATACAATCGAGGATAAAAGCGAGAAATTAAATTAGCAAATAATCACTTTATGGTGAGTCTATTTAGAAACATGACAAATATGAATTTATAGAACTTTGAACCGGAATATGAAGTGATGGAAATATGTAAATCTATTTAAGTTTGGTTCAAGGTCGACTAGCTGTGAAAAGCTACAAATGTATAGTAACAGCATCTAAAAAATGTTATATATATATATATATCAAGATTAACAAAACTGGTTATAAACAACCGACAATTTGAAATGATTTGTTTGAATATTATTTTTGATCGATACTCGTATTTAAGTTGATATTCTGTTTATAATCACACAGTATTATATATTCATTTCTACTGGTCTGAATATTTTGGTGGCTTCCCCTATGTGGATAAGGGGTCGCAGATTCGAATCCTGCAGAATGACGCATATTTTCGTAACAAAAATGTATCGTAAATAATCATGCTGGCAGAAACAAATATATATAATGTTTGATTATAAGTAGAATGTCTACTTAAATATGAGTATCGATCAAAAATAATGTTCAAACAAATCATTTCACACACACACACACACACACACACACACACACACACACATATATATATATATATATATATATATATATATATAGTTAGTCCAAAGAATTTATCGCTTTAACTGGGCAGGCTCATATTGACGTCGAAATTCGTTAGGATATCGTTATGATGCTCTCACTCATTGGGTCTAAATAAAAAAAACGAAATAATGGGAAAATGTAGACGTGCGAACAAATATCAATCTTGCTACACAAATAAAATAAATACGAATGAAAACAAAACCTAAAAATAAAAATATAAGTATACAAAGACTCAATCACGACAAAAAATGGAAAAGAATACAACAGCCACCAAACGAAACACACACATACACGCGCGCACGTGCGCGCACACGCACACACACACACACACACATAAAGCCCACTAACACAAAAACACACACAAACGAACTCAAACACCCAATCAAGTCCTAAAAATGAAAACCTTAAGCGGTCAAACGAATCAACAGAGTAAGAAAAAAAGGTCAAGCTAATCAAAAAGGCGTAAATTTTAATGCTTCCAAAACGAAGCTGCTATCAATTAATCATCATAGACAATCGCTCCTACCTCCCATTAGCATGGAACAGACTAGCCTCCCCGAGAATAAAGCACTAGCCTCCTTAGCCTCACATTCTCAGCGGACCTCAAGTGGAATGACTATATCGAATCCATTGCTAAATCCGCGAGTATGAAAGTCGGTTCTCTGTGCAGGGCCAGGAAGTTTTTCCCGTCTGAATCCATCCTGCACATATATAAATCTACCATCCGCCCGTGTATTGAATACTGCTGCCACATCTGGTCGGATGCCTCTGCTATTCTCTTCGGGGTTCTTGAAAAAATCCAACGGAGAATCTGTAATATGATTGATACCGACTTGGCAGCCCGGCTGCAGTCACTCTCTAACCGGCGTGATGTGGCTTCCAAAGGGTTGATAAGCCATAGAAAATAAATCAATCGAGACTTTTGTTGTTGCTGTTGTTGAATGTCCTCAACTGATGGTTTTTTTTACTATTTAGTAACTTTATTTATGATTGTGTAGCGCCAATCTCCAATGTCTGAAGAAAGATGATTCTCATTGACCTAAAGGGTTTATTCGCTCGAAGGTATTTTCAATCTTTGGCCTGAAAAAGCGTTTGTATACAGCTGACAAAATTGATATTTCTGAACCTGATTGGCACCACGCGTGGCACTCATATGAAAGTTTCGATCTGTCGAGTCAGAATCGAACTCGATACATGATAAACACTAACCTCTGCAAATAGCAGGTGTCTGAATTAAGTGTGGCCTTGGCTATGTCTGGCAAAGTGTCAAAGCATCCAGTAAGGAATGAGCTCATGACAGTGCTTATTCCAAGATTAGCTTGTTAACCATTAAAAATAAAATAAAATAAAAGAGAGAGAATTAGAAAGAGGGTGTATGCGTGAGTGATATATATAGTCATCCGCAGACAGATGTGTTTCGCTGTATCACAGCTCATCAGTACGGTTAGACATCCGATTGCTTTTTACCCAGGATCGCAACCTGACCGTATTGGCGTCAGTCGGCGATTCTACCTCTGAGCTATGGGTGCTCGGTAGAAGGAGGCAAACTTTTTAGCGTGTATATTATCATTATACACGCCCAATAGCCAGAGTGCTCTAATTCATTACTGAATGAGCGATATATATATATATATATTATAAATTATGTTTGAGAACATGTACATAATTTTTTCTATATGTATCCTCTTCCCTACAATCATAGGTTTGTTTCAATGTTGAGACTCCAACATTTCATCGGGAGACGGATGTTCGAGTCCCAACATTGAAACAAACATATGATTGTAGAGAAAAGGACATATATAGAAAAAATTATGTACATGTTTTAAAACATCATTTATAATATATATTCACAGCTCTATACATCATATATCGAGCACTGTTTTAAATTAATGTTTTGGACGAGAAAAAAAATTTTTCTTTTCACTCGGATATATATATATATATATATATATATATATATATATAGATAGATAGATAGATAGATAGATAGATAGAGAGAGAGAGAGAGAGAGAGAGAGAGAGAGAGACCAGAGCGAGAAAGTGTTTAGTTATTAGCAACATGAACTGATGCCGCCATGAAGAGACACCCAAAACGAATTACGATTTTGAAAGGAAACAAGACGGTTCATTATCGTGAACCGATATCACAGTAATGCTATTCGAATTCTCTGATGCAACAAATGCACTTTATAGACAAACCCGATAACCTTCGAAAATTCTCGTCCGAAATCTTGATTCAATAAACTGTAACATATGACTTCATTTTCATTTCTACTGTTCTATCCTTCATTCTAATTCCCACACAATGCATCAACATTAAATAGCAAAGTCAATAAGAATTTCTGTCATTTGTAGTCATCACACGTATGCTGGATGTGATGCTCTTGTGAAACTGGCGAGACACTGCCTTTTGAAACCGGGGAAAACACCGAATTAATGTGCTGACATTATTTAGAGTCAGTGATAGACTCGCTTCCATGAATGAGCTTAGAATGTGGAATGTGACGACAAGCAGACGGACCGTTACCGTCTTTGATAATTATCGCAAAAATAGCTTGGCAAACTTACATTATTTTAATCATTTTGCAAGACGATAATGCTACGAGGACGTAAGGTGTTACTGGGACGGAAAGAAAATGTGAGGCTTTAGTGAGGAGAAGTAATGAGAAAAAAAAATAAACGAACAGATCTCAGATGAAGGTGACTGGCATTGCATTTTTAAACGAAAAGTAAGAAATTGAAATAGAATTCTACGGGTGAGAAAAGAAACTGTTAGAATAGAAGTGAAGGTTGCCAGTCCAAGACTAAAATGCTGAGATCTAGTTGCCATTCTAGTCTTCTTTTTCTATGTGCCGTGTTCTTTCAGGACGTAGGCGATCATGGCCATCCACATCTCTCTATCCTTGATAGAGTACACTTGAATGCCTGCAGTTGAGGCACCAAAGAAGAAAGCTTGTTAGAACATCTGCTATGAAAATACTTATGGAAAAGACAGAGGGAATACACGACACACCGGTGAGAAAGTGACTGAAGTCTTGATGCCAGGCCAGAATCATTTACATTGTAGATTTGTTTTAAATTTCTTTCAATAATCTCAAATTATATTGTAGGAACTGCACACCAGATACGGTAGCAATATTCAATAGACGAACGAATAGGAGATTTATAAATGTTGATGATAGATTTTGACCTAGAAAGTTGCCTTGCATGAACACATTGGACTAGATTTCCGAGCAACAGACGTAGCAATTGTTTCATAATATTCAATGCCCCATGTATCTATATGTGCACTTGGATTACTAGTTAGAACGTTCGTGTTCTGAACGTCAGATTTTGGTTCAAGTATAACCATTGTCTGTTTGTAAGGCAGGTGGCTCTTTGATAATACCGACCTGGCGAGGTAATTCCAGTATGCGGTACCGTTTAAAAGTGTCTGAAAACCCTGACACGGGTTGACGCAATCTTCCTGAAAATTTGCGCTCGGACAGTCACAAGTCATCGTGATCAACTGTTTTTGCGTATTGGTCTTATTCACGCCAAATCATGTGCTCTCTTCCAGAACTTTAACTAAGGTCTGGATAAGACCTTAAATATTTTTTTTTATTTTTAGCATTCGGAAAAATTCTTCAACATTTTTATTTTCTAATGGACTTCTATCAATTTAATTCCATTTTTAGTTTCCTTACTTTACTTATTTTCTCAGTCAGTCAGTTAAGTGCCATACGTGATACACGCTTGGGCGATCATGTCTCGAAAAAGACATGACTGACTGGGCAGATGATTATCCCGCAGTAGGTCCCATTGCTTTCTGCGGTAGACTGGTTGCCAGCCAAGGCTATAGAACCCAATCTGTCCTGTTATTTAACCCATAACTGGAGGGAAGAGACGGATTAGTACCTTTCCCAAGGGTATTTGCACGTAAGTGAATGCAATGAATTCAACTAGAATTCGAACTCGGCGCTCCGAGTTGTCGTTCCGAGCCGATATCCACTGCACCAAAACGCACATCCTTATTTTCTCAGCTTTATTATTTATGACATTTTCTATCATGTATTCATATTTTTTCTCGTTTTTCTAATTTTCGACATTTTTCTTTCTTTATTCTTATTTCCTTTCCTTTCTCATTTTTGATATTTTTCTCTTTTTACTCATATTTTCACGCTTTTGTCATTTTTGACATTTTCCTATTTTTACTCATATTTTCACGCTTTTGTTATTTTTGACATTTTTCTCTTTTTACGCATATTTTCACGCTTTTGTCATTTTTGACATCTTCCTCTTTTTACTCATATTTTCACGCTTTTGTCATTTTTGACATTTTCCTCTTTTTACTCATATTTTCACGCTTTTGTTATTTTTGACATTTTTCTCTTTTTACACATATTTTCACGCTTTTGTTATTTTTGACATTTTTCTCTTTTTACTCATATTTTCACGCTTTTGTCATTTTTGACATTTTTCTCTATTTACTCATATTTTCACGCTTTTGTCATTTTTGACATTTTCCTCTTTTTACTCATATTTTCACGCTTTTGTCATTTTTGACATTTTCCTCTTTTTACTCATATTTTCACGCTTTTGTCATTTTTGACATTTTTCTCTTTTTACTCATATTTTCACGCTTTTGTCATTTTTGACATTTTCCTCTTTTTACTCATATTTTCACGCTTTTGTCATTTTTGACATTTTTTCTCTTCACTCATATCTTTTCTTGTCATTTTTCAGAATTTGTTCATTTTATTCACTTTTCTTATTTCGTACTCTTTATTCGTTTGTTGCTCATTAATTTTTTCTTTTTTTTTCTTTCTTTTCGTATTTTCTTCTTTTACTTCTTTTGTGTATTTTTATTCCTCCGTCTCTCTTTACGCCGTTGATTTTTTCCATAAGTTTTCTTACTTTTCCTGAATGCGCTTTCTTTCCCTTTTTAATAGAATTGTATGTTGCCCTTTCTTTTTTTCTTTGATTATGCTTCTTATTTCTCTTTCTTTGATTATGCTTCTTATTTCTCTTTCTTTGATTATGCTTCTTATTTCTCTTTCTTTGATTATGCTTCTTATTTCTCTTTCTTTCATTATGCTTCTTATTTCTCTTTCTTTCATTATGCTTCTTATTTCTCTTTCTTTCATTATGCTTCTTATTTCTCTTTCTTTCATTATGCTTCTTATTTCTCTTTCTTTCTTTTTTATACTTCTCATTTATCTTTCTTTTATCTTCCCTTTTTCCGTTATAATACTTCTTATTTCTCTATCATTCTTTTTTCTTTCTTTCCTTTATTATGCTTCTTTTTCTTTCTTTCTTTTATAATGTTTCTTATTTCTCTTTCTTTTTCTTTCTTTCTTTCTTCTATCATGCTTCTTTCTTTCCTCTCTAATGCTTCACATTTCTCTACCTTTTTTCTTTCTGTCTTTTATCAAGCTTCTTTTATTCTTTCTTCCTTTTTTCTTTTTTTCATTTATAATGTTTCTTAGTTTTCTTTCTTTTTATCATGCTTCATTTTTCTTTCTTTCTTTCTTTTTTCTTTCTTTCTTTCTTCCTTTACAAAACGTCAAATTTCTCTTTCTTTTCTTTCTTTTATCATGCTTCTTTCTTTCTTTCGTCTCTAATGCTTCACATTTCTGTACCTTTTTTCTGTCTTTCTTTTATCACACTTCTTTCTTTCTTTCTTTTTTTCTTTCTTTCTTTCCAAATATTTATCTCCTCTCCTATTCAATGTAAGACTTTCTTTCAATCTACTACTATTTCTGAATTCCAAATTAGTTCTATCTCCGTTATATTTTCTCCTTCCTAAATTTATTGCTCTTACAATAAACATATATTTCACCGACATTGTCAAATTCCTTTTCTTATTCATTTTTCGTCCTTTTTCGTCCCTCTTCATTACTTTGCCTCCATTTTGCCTCTTAATCTGAATAATTTAAGTCACTCCTTATAAACCGAAATAACCTCATAACAGGTATTAACTCGCAGACATATTCAACCCCCACCATAATCCTCTTCAATAGCACAATTAAGAGGTGAAGCCGTTGCTATAATATGTCCGCCGTCCATATTGAGCGAAGCAAGTCTTGCAGCCGCAAGCTGTTTTTGTCGTATTCCAAACAATTGGTGGTTGGACGAAGGCAACAAAGAATTCTAAATGTTCGTATTCGACTTTGGATACCATCTGCCAGAATTTTATCTTCGACTCTATCATGTAATCTTTATCTTATCACCCGACCATTTCTCAATACATTCCGAAAATGTTTTATAAGAATTCCATCAGTCTCTTTATCAGTCTTAACTTTTGCGCCGCTACCAATAATTTAATGGACTCGATATATATATATATATATATATATATATATATATATATATATATATATATATGTCCGTCCATTTGAAAGAAGTATTTATAACACAGATATCATACGGACATAATCTCTTTTCTTGTCTCTTCAGAAAGGAATATTAATCATAAATGTCGAACATAATACAGTGAAAATTTTAGATGAGGACGCAGCTAAGCATTTTGTGACAAGCTACAAAGTAGAAGAAGATGATGAAAAAAACAGAAGAATAACAAAAAGGAGAAGAAGGAGCAAAAGAAGAAAAAGAATAAGAATAAGATGAAGAAGAAGAAGAAGAAGAAGAAGAAGAAGAAGAAGAAGAAGAAGAAGAAGAAGGCTGGAGCATAAGAAGTAGAAGAAGAAGGAGCAGAAGAAGAAAAAGAAGAAGAAGAAAAAGAAGAAGGAGCAGTAAGAAAAGCTGAAAAAGGAGCAAAAGAAGAAGAAGAAGAAGAAGAAGAAGAAGAAGAAGAAGAAGAAGAAGAAGAAGAAGAAGAAGTAAGTGAAGAAGAAGAAGAAGAAGTAAGAAGAAGAAGAAGAAGAAGAAGTAAGAAGAAGAAGAAGGAGAAGAAGTAAGAGAAGAAAAAGAAGAAGTAAGAGAAGAAGAAGAAGAAGAAGTAAGTGAAGAAGAAGAAGAAGTAAGAGAAGAAGAAAAAGAAGAAGGAGCAGAAGAAGAAGAAGAAATAAGAGAAGAAGAAGAAGGAGCAGAAGAAGAAGAAGAAGAAGAAGAAAGAAAGAAACACCAATGAACAATAACAAAATTCAACCTCTATAAGTGATGTCTCAAAATTCTTTCGTGCGTTCGACTTGATCAGCTTCAGTAAACTTTCAAATACTATAAACTTGCAGATAACCAATGTTTATAAGATTTTCACGAGTTTAAAACTTAAACTAAATCAAACATGTTTTTTTTATTAAAGACTTTTCGAATCTACTAAAAACTACGAATATGAGCTTTTACGTATCAATCAATTTGACTCGAATGATGAAATGTTTTTCTTTGTACCGCAGTATACCTTCCTATTACAATATACTTTCCTTACTCATGTTTGTCATTTATTCCAACCTAAAGACGCTTAATAAGCGGAGGCGAAACGCGTTGTTTGTAAGAGTTTTCTACTTTGTTTTGTTATTTTCTCTCCCTCTTACATACACATTTACTCACTCGCTGTCCCTCTCTTTTACATAAGCATACACACACATACATTCAAAATACATTTTTAACTCGATATGTTTTACTCCTATAAAGAGTATTTTAGTGTGTACACGAGTTTGAGATGCAATTAGTTTTTTTTTAGTTGCTGTCTGTGGGGATTAAAATAAAAACACAAAAGAAACTAAAATAAAAACAGAAAAAAATAAATAAACAGAGAAAAACAAGTATCTCCCAGGAGGCCTCTGACAGTAAAGACTATTCGGCCATCGGCGGAAAAAGAGGACTTTCTGGAGCCAAATGGAGAATATCACTCTTTAGCTGGGACTCTGAACGAGTCAAGACATACCTTTTGGCTCGGGAAGACAGTTACCCCTCAAAAGATAGTTGCCATCCAGTGAATAAAGCCAGTCCTACAAATATTTCTAGTGTATTCATCTCCTTCTTTTCCTCATTCCAGCGTACTCGAGCAACGAAAGTAATTCAACACGTTTTGGGTGTTTAAGTGAAAGAACCGGAGTCAACCCCAGCAATAACCACCACAGTCACATGACTTTTTCCATATTTTTCTTAAATAGTAAAATTAATAGCAGCCGGTCCAGATTGAGAAGTTCTCCTGAAGGAAAGGTGTGCCTGCCGGCATTAGTCATGCCTTCGCCTGTGATTATAAAACAAGTGCAGATGAAAATGAATTGTTTTATAATGATAATAGTCCTCTATTGTTTGAAATATGTTATTGATCTGGTTAATTTTTTTTCTCTTCATTAATTCTTTTACTTTATGATAGACTTAACATAATAGTTAGAACAGCTAAAATAATTTTGTAAAATTTACAAATAAATTATTGCATTATTTACATCATTCGAACTATTGCCCTCATCTTCGTTGCTATTTGTACGACGTTTCGACCATTGTACGCTCCTGCCTTCTTCGAATTGAACCCTTTATTACAATCATTCGGTTACATCATTCTTATTCCTTGTGCTAAGTCACTTTTGGTAGTCATGAGTTATCTCCATCTAACCGGACTCTCTAAGTTACTTGTTCACCGCCGCTGTAGCTTGGTATTGAAATTACAACTATTTGGGTCAAGTGACTGGAACTAACCAACGTCTGTATCCACTATCCCATGTGTCCTTAAGGAAGGCCGGAGCGTACAACGGCCGAAACGTCGTACAAATAGTTACAAAGATGAGAACAATAGTACGAATAATGTAAATAGTGTAAATACTACCTCATCTGAGAAATGTAGACAAAATCTATTATTAAACGTCGTACAAATGACAACAAAGATGAGGACAATAGCCCGAATAATGTAATTACTGTAAATACTACCTCATCTCAGAAATATAGACAAATAGAATGATCTATTATTAAACGTCGTACAAATTGCAACAAAGATGAGGACAATAGCCCGAATAATGTAATTACTGTAAATACTACCTCATCTCAGAAATATAGACAAATAGAATGATCTATTATTAAACGTCGTACAAATTGCAACAAAGATGAGGACAATAGTCCGAATAATGTAAATACTGTAAATACTACCTCATCTCAGAAATATAGATAAATAGAATGATCTATTATTAAACGTCGTACAAATGGCAACAAATATGAGGACAATAGTCCGAATCATGTAAATACTGTAAATACTACCTCATCTCAGAAATATAGACAAATAGAATGATCTATTATTAAACGTCGTACAAATGGCAACAAAGATGAGGACAATAGTCCAAATAATGTAAATACTGTAAATACTACCTCATCTCAGAAATATAGACAAATAGAATGATCTATTATTAAACGTCGTACAAATGGCAACAAATATGAGGACAATAGTCCAAATAATGTAAATACTGTAAATACCTCCTCATCTCAGAAATGTAGACAAATAGAATGATCTATTATTAAACGTCGTACAAATGGCAACAAAAATAAGGATAATAATTTGAATAATGTAAATACTTTAAATACTACCTCATCTCAGAAATATAGATAAATTATTGTATCTATTGATATTTACTCTGTTGGGTTGAGCTAACGTTGGCAAATGGCTGGTTAATTTTTTTAATATTTCACAAGTTGATGTTTTGTGTGTATGTTATGAATAAAGATGTTATGAATAAAGATGTTATGAATAAAGATGTTATGAATAAAGATGTCATATGAAGCGGAAGAAAATAGAGTCATTTCCCTTTTGCATTTTCCGTTGTTTAAATTGAGAAAATATTTTCCTAAACGGTTTACCTTATCATGACAAGAGGATTTATCGCTACTGTTTATCAATATAGGATTGAAAGAGAAAAAGGGCGGTTTGATACTTCTCCTTCAAGGGAAATTAGTGTGAAGTGAACACAACAACCTCGACTGGAACTGAACTCAGAATGCCAGTTTTGTTTTTCTCGTTCATACATAAATGAATAGAATAAAATAAACGAATTTTGTTAAAAATGGCATCAAAATTTTTGAAAGATTTTCATTAAACTTCATATATTATGTTGTTATTTATTAGTTCATACAGAGAAAAAACAATCAATTTTCATATTTCTATATTTCGTTAGCAAAAGAATCGATCGGATATTGATAATTAGGCAGAACTTTAGAAAATGGAGTCAATTCTTCAGCCTTTTGAAGATTGTATTTTACTGTGATAAGAAATGAACCTTCTTTTTATATTTAATTATTTTTCGTGATTCCAATTCTAATTGATTTCAAAACTAATTTTCATAAGATTTAATTAAATGCAAAAGAGTGAATTGTCTTCTTTGAACAACTTAAAGATTTTCTATGGATCATTTTGGAGTGGATTTTGTTTTGCTTTTTCGATTTAGCAGAATTGCAGTTGAGTGACAGATAAGTAGGTGGATATTTTCTCTATTTCCTTTTGTAAATTTTAATCAATTTTTCCAGAGGTGATAGGAGTCAATTTGAGTAATATTAGCTGAAAAGGAGAGTGCAGACCAAATCTACAAACAGGTGACTTTATAATCAATTTTGCTCCCTGCATATTGTCTCGAGACACTCTTTCTTATATAAGTTTTAGATTATGTTTCTATTTCTAGCGGAGTGAATTGTGTCATGGTCGCTTTTCTCACAGGCCGTGTTCAACTGACCATACTATACTGAACAGTTGCGTTTGTTTTTTTCTTCTCATTTTTATTTTTGTATTTCGATATTAAGCCAAAAGCAAAAGAAACGTCTCTCTTCGAACTTTTAGCGAACTTTTAGAAGCTGACCCTCTAAGCACTTTTTTCTGGTCGATATATATATATATATATATATATATATATATATATATATATATATATGAAATCCAAAAAGACGATCAGATTGGTAAACCCCAAAAAACCGATCCTATTAATATAAATTTCATTAATATTAAAATTGATCAAGGTGGAGGGCTCGATGCAAATATTACATTCTATTTCAAGAGCCAAATACAAAAAAATAAAACAAAACTTTCGATATTTAAATCCGTTGGATAGCCATTTCTACGAGGAATTCCTCGCTTCGTCAGCAACGGCTGAAACCAAAACTGTATTTATTCAAATTGAAATGGGCTTTCACCCATTCAAAAATTGTTAATCCCATTTTATTTTATTTTCCTGTGTATGGATCATTCTTTTTGGACTTGTAACGGTAAAGTTTTTTTTAACATATTTGAATTTGAATAAACAAACTTTTGGTTTCAGCCGTTGCTGAAGAAACGAGAAAGTCATCGTAGAAATGGCTATCCAACGGATTCAAATATCAAAATATTTGTTTTATATATATATATATATATATATATATATATATATATATATATATATACTACCTGCCATAATTATTAGGCGACCCCCACCCCAGTGTTTTAAAAGAAATGATGTATTTCATACTATTTTTAGTATTTATTACTAAGTGAATAATTGTACATGAAAATAGAATGATTCTTTTGTTAATACTGCACAATAACATGTGCATCAAATGAATGTATAAATATTTAATAATTACTCATATTGCAGTTTTATCAATAAAAGAATGAAGAAAATTTAGGGTGATTCGGACGTGTTCATCTTTGCTTCCTTGCCTTGTATAATTTTGCAAAGTAATAATAACAAAAGAACTATTCTATTTTCATTTGCCAATAAATACTAAAAATTGTATGAAATACATAATTTCTTTTATAAAATCGATGGTGGCCTAATAATTATACCCAGTAGTGTAAATATAAAAGTGGCCATTGAATTCAACATTTAGCAATGGTTGTCTTCTTCATGCTTAAAACCTCGAAACAAAATACGTTACATGAAATTTACATCAAACTTGTAATTCAATTACTTAACACGGAAATTCCCTAAACGAGTGCTCTTCTCGATCACTTTTGGTTAAACTATAAGCCATTTTCAACACGTTTGTCGTGAAAATGCTATATCGATTGCTGATGCGTATATATGTTTTATCTTCTAAACACAGCCAATGCGTTATGACCGTATTCGATATCAATACATTTTTTCTTTTAAAATTAGGGTTTCTATTATTTTTTGGTGTTTTTCTAAATAAATTATGCGTATGAACGAGAAATCGGTGAGCCGAATTCGAATTCAGTTGAATTCTCTTACGCACAGAAACAGTTGGGAAAGCTATGAATCCGTCGCTTCTTCTGTATCTATGGGTTAAACAGCAGAACAGATTGTATTCTCAATCTTTAGTTGGCAACCAGTCTACCGCAGATAGTAATGGCAACCTACTGCGGGAAAATCTTCTGGCCAATCAGTCATGTTTCATTCGAGATATGACCGCCCAAACGTGTATCACGTAGAGCACTTAACTGACTGATTTCATATAGAAATTTGGTGGATTTATGGTTTGATCGAAATCAGTATATATACATATTGTAAAATAAAGTTGAGGGTATTAATTTATTATTAATATTATTATTATTAGGTTTAGATGTATTAATTTGATGCAAAACGTAATTTTTTATTGATTCATTTTCTACAACTTATCAAACCTACCCAGGTTATTTAAAGCCAGAAACATTTTTAGATTGTAAAATCTTTTGTAAGACAATAGTGATTTAGTGATGGAAGTTTTACCAATTAACCCATAGCTGTGGAGAGAAGAGGCGGATTGATTCCTTTGCCCAAGGGGATTTGCACGTAAGTGTACACAACGAACTCAACTGGAATTAAAACTCGGCTCTTCGGTTAACAATTCCAACCCATTATTCAGTGCACCATGCGGACACACAAGCTTGCAGAATCTTGTATTCCCAAGTCACCCATCTAGGTATTAAGTAAGCTCGACGTTACTTCAATTCGATAATCGTACGGGAACCGGTGTTTCAACGTGATATGGTCATAAGCTGCCAAAAGTGTCCGTTAAAAGCCATTATATTAGACTGACATTTCTACATTTCCTTGATAAAATATTTTACTGATCTAAATTTATTGCATTCATCATCATCATCATCATCATCCGTTACACCCAATGGTGTGTAGGGCAGCAACAAAGCTTATCCACCTCTGCCTATCTTTGGCCAGACTAGTCAATGAACCCCAAGAGTACTGCATGGCTTTCATTGCATTCTTCACCGTACTCCTCCATGTCGTTCTTGGTTTTCCCCTCTTTCTTTTGTCATCTGGGGTCCAGTGCAGTGCTGTTCTTGTGATTGACTGTGGATCTTTCCGAAGCTCGTGCCCAACCCATCTCCACCGCCTTCTTGTAATGATGGTGCTCATGTTCTCTTGCTTGTATTTCTTCAACAGGTCTTCATCGGATATCTTCTCTGGTCAAAATATTCTCAGTATTCGTCGAAGACATAGGGCATATAGCATTCAGTTGACAAAATATTTTTTCTTAAATTTTGTCCTGCTTCAGTTAAATTGTGTATTTCTTCATAAAAAACAATTCTGTATTTGATTTGATCAATACTTCGACGAAAGTTTTGATTATCTCGAATTTATTGGAAACGGTGTTGAATGGTGTCAAAAAACATCGATTGTTTGATGTAAGGAATCTGAAAATGGTGCTGTATATATCAGAAAATTCTATTCAATCTCCATGATCATCTGCAACATGAAGATGGACAATATCAAACTGAAACATTTACCTGCCTAGATAAAAAATGTATTTTCTATTCTAGTGCGTAATTAACGCGCTCATTGTTCATTGCATTGTATTCCAGTAATTTTGAATAAAGAATTACCTTTGCGTCCCACAAACTACAGATATGCTTGTTTCAGTAAAATATCATAATTGTTTGACACAAACGTAAGCCAATAGAGCCACTAAGACATAGACCGAGTGTGAAATAATATATTAAAATGAAAACCATAAACTAAGATGACAAAAGATAACGATTGATATTGCATTTAGTTTTTTAAAGATCTGTGACGATAAATATTCACACTCATCAAAGAGTCCAAGGTGTTTTGCTTGTCGGGATACTGTTTTGAAATGGATACGTGCATAAACCCACGCTAGACAGTTTGTCATTTCGTCAGCTGCATCCTCTCTTCTCGCAAGTTTGATCCAAGAAAAGTACATTCTTCGACATTTGTTATTTTATGCTGATTAGCACGAGCCGGGGACTCTGAATGAGAGCGAGACCAACGGTAATGATTGGTGCGTCGGCAGTGCTTTTGGTCAATAAAAACAGTCTGGGACATTGGCTGTCAGTGCGGTTGGGGCCGTGGTGACGTGCCCTGTTATAGAGGTTTGTATTAAGTTACGTATTATTTTTGTCTGGAAGCTGGACGCTAGCTTCGAATCTACCAATAGAGCAAGCGGAGTAATTACCAGTATCTACCGAAATGTGGGAGGAATACACTCATTATCAACAAGATAAAACTTTACTGGAAAACGAGGAGCTGGAATAGAGTTCCATAATTTTGAAGTGCGAGAGAAGAAGCTTTCAGCATAGAAATTACGGTTATATCTATAAATTTCAACTATAAAATTATGGCACCAATTAAGTACTTCTACCTGTTCAGATCTTTACTGCTGGACAAACCTCACTGTTTCCACGGATTCGAATCATCCTTATTTACCCCGTGTTGCAATTATAAGAAGGACATAACTCTACTTACAGCTTTTTTTCTCAAGAAGGGTCAATTCCTGGAATATAGTATCTCTTGGGTGCCTTCCTGAACATCTTATCTTAAGAGTCAATCGTTATTTATCGACCATCCTCATAATTTTCGCTCCCTTTAAATTTCTCTTACTTTCATATAATATAGTCATTCAGTTGATTGCCACAAATGACACACGCTTGGGTGATTATGTCTCGAAAGAGACATGACTGAATGGGTAGAAGATTTTCCAGCAATAGGTTGCCATTACTTTCTGCGGTAGACTTGTTGCCGACCGAAGATATAGAACTCAATCTGTCCTGTTATTTAACACATAGCTAGAGGGGTAAGTGATGTATCATATTATTAAGTACTAATTAGTGGGGGATCAGTTTATTACTTCATAGCAATTGAAAACTGATCCCCCATTTTATGACCAGTAGAAGCCTTAATCATGATTCTAACTATTATATTCAGTCAGTCAGTTAAATGCCATACGTGATACACTCTTGAGTGACTGACTGGGCAGAAGATTATCCCGCAGTAGGTTGCCATTGTTTTCTGTGGTAGACTGGTTGCCAGCCAAGGTAGAGAACCCAATCTGTCCTGTTATTTGACTCATTGCTAGAAGAGGAAGAGATGTATTAAGTAGTAATTAGTAGGGGATCGGTTTATTACTTCATAACAATAGAAATATGACCCCACCACTTTATGACCAGTAGAAGCCTTAATCATGATTCCAACTATTATATTTAGTCAGTCGATGAAGTGTCAGGCATGATGCACACTTGGGCGATCATGTCTCGAAAGTGTTATGACTGACTAGGTAGTAGATTTTCCCGCAGTAGGTTGCCATTTCTTTCTGCAGGAGACTGGTTGCCGACCTTGGCTATAGAACCCAATCTGTTCTGCTATTTAACCCATAGCTGGAAGGAGAAACAATGGATTAATATCCTTTCACAAGGATATTTGAGTTTTACTGAATGCAACGAATTCAAATGGAATTCGAACTCTGCTCTCCGATTTCTTGTTTCCAGCCCATATCCACTGCACCACCCACGCACATCCATGTAACACAATCCATTGCTACCGTTTCGTAGGGCTTGAATGAAATTTAGTAAAAAAGTCACATAATCCTAGAATGCTTTTACTCTATTCTACCACACGTAAACCTGTTGTCCTGTTGTATTAAAACCGAATTAATAAATATATCGCAGCAGATTCTATTTTAACTCTTATGTTGGCGGCTATACTAGATCTAGTGAACTTTTTCGCCTGATTCTCATTATGAATTCAATTTTAATTAACTGAATGTTATCAAAAAATAACTGTAGCAAGAAAGAAGAAAAATACCAATATTTTAATGTTCTTCAATTTTATTTTCCTTAAATTTATTCTGAAAAAATCTTTGTCTCGTTTGAAAAAATACCAGATTTGCAAACGGTGTGCTATATTTGACATGCAAGAGAAAGGTGAATAAAACTAGACACTTTAAAGATATTTCTTATACTCTACAGAAAGTTGTACCAGAAACTTTTGCACCAATTTTATATATATATATATATATATATATATATATATATATATATATAAGCATGTGGTGTAGATATAGAAGAATTCAAAGGAGTATCCTCTACATAAAGTAGTAGGATAACTCTCTAAGAGAGCTCTAAATATATATGTATATAAATACATATAGAGATCAAATATAAGATGAAATTAAGGCAGACATATTAATTCATGATAAATCGGAAGTTTGGCCTATTTCAGGCGAACCATCATCAGCTTCCGTCTTTATTATACAGAAGATTTTACACTAATCAACATATTTTTTCTTATGTATATATATCTAAACTTATTTATAAATGGAACTTTGTCTCTGTGTGTGTGTATGTGTGTGTGTGTCTCTGTGTGTGTGTCCGTTACCTATAGACCTGAAAGGGCTGAACCGATTTTCTTGAAAATTTACACAGTTGTACTATAAGCATCTGCGAGTGTTCTTAGGTTTTGTGTCGAGGTACCTCCGATAAATATCAAAAATCGATAATCGAAAAAATCGGGTTATAGAAGGAGTGGTCCGATTTTAATCAAATTTGATACACTCATAGACAAAGACATAAGAAACGATATTCAGAAGTTTCAAGGTTGTAGTTCTTACAATAGTGCAGAAAATCGATAATATATATATATATATATATATATATATATATATATATATATATATATATATATAAGGCATGATGTTTGTGTATGTGTCTGTTTATCTGCCTGTATGTCTATTTTTTCAGCCCTTTTATTTTAGTTTTTGCTTCGGGTTTGGCTCTAAGTAGGTATAATTGTAGTTCTTAGTCTCAGCCATGATACCATTTACTCAGAGGACTTATTTAGCCTTCAAAATTTAGTTTACGACGAAAAAACTTATTTGATATCAATACCAGGAAATCAAAATTTGACTTACATCCATTCATTTTTCTTTCAGTCTATGGTTTCGCTTTAACTGGAAACAACTATTGCATTTTAGTCTTTCGTGCCAACGTCCAAAGAGTCTGGGATCATGGGTTAGTTTTAAAGCTTTCATTACACCCAAGCAGCGCCGAGCTATACTGCTAGTACACACACACACACACACACACACACACACACACACACACACACACACACACACACATATATATATATATATATATATATAAGGTTAATGGATATTTTTAAAAAATATTGCGGAAAAACGAAATTATGTAGATTTTTGCGACATTATTGTAATTTGTGATTCAGCTGGATAGTGATTGAATGTATTTATCAATATTTGTATATACTTTTAAGATGAAGCACTATTTTCATAATTTACCTTGTTCGGACATTTTCCCTACTCTTTATTGCCGTTTTCCTATTGACGAGGTTTCGACAGTTGTACACTCCGGTTTTTTTCAGGTGAATGGAATTTCTAACCGAACCCTTTATTTCGATCACTGGGGTAGATTGTTTTCGATTCATCAGCCATGTCACTTCCAAATGTTTTTAGATGTCCCCTAAACTTTAAAGTGTATACACAGTTTAACGGTTTTCAAATGAACAGAATTTATATTTTAGCTGTGTCTTTTGAAGAAAGACACAATCCATATTACCGTGAATTTTTGCCAGTCTACTGAAAGGAGTCCTTTAAAATCTGGGTAGTGATAACATTTAATTATCTAGGAAGTGATTTAATCAATAATTCGATACAAAAATCTGAAGATGCATTTGGATTCCGAAAGTTGTCCTCTAAAAGCTAAGTAAGGTATTAGAAAACAAAATTTATTAGAAACAAAATAAAACGTGCTGAAATGTTATATAATATCAGTTTTCCTTTATGGCTGTGAATACTGGACCATTTGATCACCAAATAAAGAAGAGCCTTTAGAAACGTTGTTCTACAGAAGGATACTGAGAATGCCACAAACTGATCATATGAGCAATAAAGGAGTTCTAAAAAAAGGATAATTATACTTATCAGTAAAAAGAGACAGTTGAACATTCTAGGTTACCCATGGAAAGAAGGATTAAAAAATTTGACACAGGACATTATTTTTCTTTTTAATCGTTTCAGCCCAAGCAAGGTGGTACCACCACTGACGCGCAGGGGTTACATAAGAGTAAAAGTTTTGACAGGAGAAGAGTGAAGAGAAAGACGGACCAGTTACAGGAATGTCAGAGAAGGAGCAAGAGAAGGATGGGAACACAGATGTGAAGATAGGTAGAGAGAAAGGAAAAGAACAAGATATACGGGGTGATGTAGAAAGAACTAGAGCCAAGTAGATAAGAGATGGGAATTGCCATTGCATTTAAATTCTTGGAGGTTGTAGCCGTCAGGAAAGCAAGTATATGGAAGTCAGTTCCACAGGCGGGAAGTGCGAGAAAAGAAGCTGTGATGTAGAAATTTCGGCTGCATTTGGTTGATCTAACTGTAAATAGGTGGGACCTTGTTGCCAGTCTGGTTGCACGAATATATTCTTGAGGTGGGTGTACCAGTGACTTAAATTCGTCGGTGCAGAAGCCATGAAAATATTTGTAGAATAGATAGAGGGAGGCCATATCCCGCCGGTGAGAAAGCGGCTGGAGTCGAGCCGCCAAGTGGGAACCTATCACATTACAGATTCTCCTTTGGACTCTTTGAGAACACTGAAATGAACAGCATTGAAGGTAAGAGGGACAGCATCTCTTAACCTACATAACAAGTTTGACTAAATTGTTGGCAGAACAAGTATTAGGAGAGATAGCAAATAAACAAAGTTTACTAAGAGCTACGAAGGACATGACATGGAATTGTAGAGAATGCTGATCGCCCAAGTCCTGAAGGGACACGGTACATAGAAGAAGAAGAAGAAGAAAAAGAAGAAGAAGAAGACAATTGTAGAGTGGCCATACTTCAAGCACCAGCTTTAAACTTTTCATTATAGACGTCTTTGTATTTGAAGGAGCGTACGCATAGACTTAAATGGTCGTGGCATGTTGTGTTTTTATTGTCTATTCTCAGAAGATAGATAAGATGAAAGAATCGTGTAGTACCTAAAATGAATGGTCGGAGTAGATTGCGGAAAAGATGAAGACGAAAGATGCAAGAATGACGGATTTGTTTGGAAAAAGCGATAAATGTCAGTGACAAGATGGACATCTCACAAAAGAAAACAAAAGAAAAACAATGCAAAAACATGTAGAATTAGATCAAATAGTGACAGTTGAATGAAACAGTAATGGTTCGATTTGATAAAAGTATTGTTCAGGAAACGAGATAAATATTCAATGATTAAAAAGTTCATATATATATATATATATATATATATACAGCGTGGGCATGGAAATTGTAACTGTCTGGCGATTGCTAGTTTCTCGTATTAAATGATACCAGACCATATATATATATATATATATATATATATATATATATATATATATATATATATATATATATATATTGTCGTGGCCGCCATTGGCAGATGCAATTTATGCTTACACGAAAAGATTAAAATTATCAAATTCAGAAAATCTAGCCAATTATTAAATCAAAGAAATGAAATAATTTTCAAATGTCTTCATAAAAACAAATTTAAACTAACACATAAAATGTTAGAATTATCCATTCCAAGACACTTGCTGGTTTTTTCATATCTTATGTGGATCATTCGTTGGATGATTTTACGGACCGAAGAAGCGAGGATCGAGTTCTACTATGTCATAAGTTGATATGCCAGTATAAGTTACGGAACGACATTGTATTATTGATGTGCGAAGTTAAAATGTCCTGTCTTGCACTGTGTGATTGTAAAGGTTAATATTTTCTTCGTTCCTTATTCATATATATATATATATATATATATATACATATATATATATATATATATATATATATATAGTCATCCGCATACAGATCTGTTTTGCTGTATCACAGCTCTTCAGTACGGTCAAACTCCGATTGCTTTCTAACCCAGGATTGAAACCTGACCAACGCCCAGTCAGTGATTCGATCTCTGAGCTATGGGCCCTCGGTAGAAGGAGGCAGAATTTTTAGCGTGTATATTATCATTATGCATGCCCAATAGGTGAGAGTGTTCTAATTCATTGCTGAATGAACGATATTCTAAACATATATTATTAAAAATAAAAGACAATAAATGTCTATTTTGTTTAATAATGAGCCGTTCTAAACATCGTATTTTGGCATTAATTTCCGGTGAAAATAAAGACAAACATTCTCCTACATTTGGATATTTCTTTTGGTAAGTTGGTTCTAAGCTTTCGGCTCATATGAGCCATCTTCAGAGAGGTTACAGGGACGTTAACATTAAAACATCCACCATCAAAGACGATTTTAACTTGTGTTGAAATAAAACTTTGCTAAGCAACGATAACAGTTACCAAATAGCAAACACAGTTTGTAAATTTGTAATGCGGTTCTATGACGTCACACCGCGTCATTTCACCTAAATTTAAAGCCAAAATACGATGTTTAGAACGGCTCATGATTAAACATAATAGATATTCATTGTCTCTTATATTTAATATATGTTTAGAAAATTATCTGCTACCTCGATACACTAAATACACACGCGCAAACACACACACACACACACACACACACACACACACACACATATATATATATATATATACGTTTAGGCAATTCTCATAGGAATATAAGAACAACTCAAGCTGTGTTGGATTCAGCAATCGGCCAACACCTGCTGGATAATCAAGCTTGTGCCTCCTCTTATGAGGACAATTGGTTTTCTGTCCTGCACAGTGCTCGATCGGCATACCATTTACGTGTTTTGGAGGCCATTTGCCTAAAAATCCAGCAGCCGAGCCTGTGCAGGCAGAAAGAGCAGTTCCTGCGCTCCTTGCAATTACTGGCGAGTTTGTGAGTGTAACATTTTTCTTTTTTATTTCACTCTTGTGGAATTGTATGTTTACACCCCCCTCACATTTTAATATTTTTCAATAAATTTATTTTTAAACGAATTCCATCTTCTCCCAGTATTGCAATTATTCCCTTTTTGGTCTTGTCCTCTTCTTTACCCCTTTGTAATTTTGTGCCAACGAAACCCTTGACAAGTGTTGCCTGAAAGGTTCGTCGGGTTTGGGAAAACAAAATGACGTCTACTCTTTTTAAGGATATATATATATATATATATATATATATATATATATATATATATATATATATATTTTGCAACGTTCAAAACATTAATTTAAATCAGTGCTCAATATATAAAAGAGTAATGAATATTTATTATAAATTATAGTTTAGAACATGTACAAACTACAGTTTACTACAAAATTGTACATTTTATTTCGACATTGAAAGAACAATGTCTATCATGTAGTTAATAATTATGGTAATAAACGTTATTTCTTTAAAAGAAAATTAAAGAAAAACAAAACAAACTCACTTCCTTTCATTTTAGGAAATCATTTCGTACGAGGTAAGAGGATACTAAAAAAGAGGGAAAAAAGAAAGCAAAAAGAGAAATCAAAAAAGGAAAATACAATGAAAAGAGAAAGACACAGAGAAAATAAAAAGCAAAGAGGCAAACAAGAGAGAAAGAACCGAGAGTAAGAAGCCAATGGAAACGGCTAAGAGAGGGAAACCGCAAATTATAGGCAGGCAGTAAGTTATATACAGATACAGATATCGGTCACGCGACGTCTGAGCTTAACAAAGAGGAAAAAGTGAGAAAATGCACATAGGGAAGAAAGTGGAGGTAAGACAACAGAAGCGGCAAAGAAATAGAAATTTTAAACTTTGGCCAGAAGTGAATTTCAGATACATACAGTCGTTCGTTACATTGCATAAAACTAAATCCTTTGGCATTTTTTAATAAAACAATGATGAAATCACATACACAATCAATGAAATTATTATTAAAGCGCAAATCTGAGGACATTTAAAAACACAACACGAAGATATAAATTCATTAACTACCTGATAAGACATTGTTCTTTCAACGACGAAAAAATGCACAATTTTGTAGTAGATTGTAGTGTGTACATGTTCTAAAGTATAATTTTAATATATATATATATATATATATATATATATATATATATATATAGGGGCTACGTAAGAGTGAAAAGATTAGAAAAGAGAAAGCCGGAAGCCACATCCTAAACAAGGAACAAGGGATGAGCCTCTTCACCTGTTCAATAGACGTGAGTAGAGTCTGAACCGGGCGATAGTTTAGTCTATCTACTCCAATTGAAAAAAAAAAAAAAGAAAAGAGTGAAAAGATTGGAAAAGAGAAAGCCGGAAGCCACATCCCAAGCAGGGAACAAGGGATGAGCCTCTTCACCTGTTCAATAGACGTGGGTGAAGTGTGAACCGGGCGACAGTTTAGTCTATCTACTCCAATAACATACACATGATTTTACACACATACATAAACACTATGCATATTTAGTTATGCGTAAAATAATATCGTTCCTTAATAATGGCTAAAAGTATATCCGAAAGCGCCCTCAAAAATAAAACATTTCGACAAATTTTATATAATTTATGTTCTTTATTATAGTAGAGAGGATGAACCTTTCTCAGTCAACTCAGTATCTCCTTTTTACTCTCTCTTTCTTTTTATCTATTTGTTCATCTCTCTCGAAATTCATTTGTCTACCACCATTTATCCCATTCACTTGATTCACCCCACTCACTTCCTCTCACACAACATATTTCAAAATCTTAATCCATCTAATTTCATTAATATCTACCTATTGTTGATTCACTGAATCACCATCACACACACGCGCGAGCGCGCGCATAAACACACACACACACACACACACACACACACACACACACATATATATATATATATAATTTTTAATTTTTGATCAAATTCATATCAAATATGAATCGAAATCTGACAGAATGATAAGACAAAGAAGGAATAGGAAATATTTATCAATCTAACATATTTCACTTTCATATCTCATTCTCTGATGAATATTTAATAAAAATGAAACATGTTTGATTGAACATCTTTTCCTATTTGTTCATTCTCTTTCCTTAAACCCGACAATAAAGACATCCATTGGTCGTCTCAAATAATTATTCACGTTTGCCGCATAGCTTAAAGAGAGTTTTATTAATAGACGAACACCTTTTTTGCACAAGGTCTTTTTTCTGAGCTTCGGTATAACTTTCGTTGCACTCTCTGTTACCATCGGATAAGCAAAATTTAGACTATCACTAAAATTCGGTTTTCAATGGATCAATTATATTTCGTTCAGAAAATATCCTTCTTTTTGGATTCGTTTCTTTAAACTGAAAGGGATCATCGATTTTTTTCCCTTCAGGTCGTTTTTCGAGCTGAATTCGCCTTTTAATTAAAATCGTCTGTTGCTTTGAAATAATGAGATGGCGTTAACTTTTAAAAAATGTCTCTTGTTCTGCTGAAAGCTATCTATTAAGTTGGTTTCACTCGACAAGAGAAAAAGAAGAGAAAAATCCCCTAAATGCTTCAAACTCCTTATACAGCTTTCCTTCTACATAAAAAAGGGGCGGAGCCAAATTTATCGAAAAACCAACGTGTCAGAATATGGCCATATTTTAAAAAAATAAGAGCTGAAATCAGCGTTTTTATCACTTCCTCTTTTCTTTCTTTTCCATTCATCCTTGGCAAATGTATAAATGTAGACGTATTATATATTGTTCGTCTATGTGCCGTGTGCTCTTGGAACGTTGGCGATTATGGTCCTCTGCAATTTCCTGTTCTTTGTAGCATTTAAGTATTTTGTCTTTTTCGTATCTCTTTTGAACATTGTTCTGCCATCCATTTACTAAAGATTGCTAGGTAGATTATGACTTGCCTTCAATCTGTTATATGAATATCAAATTCTCCAAGCTCTCTTTCTTTATTAAGGCCCCAAATTTTCTTTAGCTATCTATTCCTGATATTGAATATAAGTATTGCTTCGATTTCCATTTTCTCTGGGCTTACGGCCATATCACGTTGAATACACCGGTTCTCACTCGATCACCGAAGTTAAGCAACGTTGAGCCTGGTCAGTACTTAGGTGGGTGACCGCTTGGGAATACCGGGTGCTGGAAGCGTTTAGTGACGGATGTGCGTTGTGGTGCAGTGGATATCGGCTCGGAAAGTGAAATCGGTGAGCCGAGTTCGAATTCCAGTTGAATACCCTGCATTCAATTAAGCCCGGGTACTCTTGGGAAAGGTATTAATCCGTCCCTTCCCTCTAGTTATGGGTTAAATAAGAGAGTAGAACTTGGGGACCCTGCCCTTAAAAAAACAAATCCCAATGAATCTTGATACTTGAAAAGAAAAAGGTCTTACTAGACACAAAACTTATATAAAAAAAAACAACAATAAATTGTTGAAAGAAAAAGGTATGACCCGCTGAGGTTGATATGCCATAAAAACCAACCATTTCTCTAAATTTTGTCTGTTCTCACATGTTAGGCCTATTATATTATCAGCATTTTTTGTCGAACCACTTTGTTTCAAGTATTTTTATTTATCTGTGTGGAGATTGCCCAGCATTCACTTCTGTGTAGTATCACTGATATTTCATAACAGTTCATATTATTTTCTTAGTTACGAACGAAATTTTTCTGTTTCTTAATACTTTTACTTGGCGGACCTGAAGGAGACTACCACCATCTTTAAATTTGTTGTTTTTTATTTTTTCTACTTTTTTCAGCGCAGTCTTATCGCTTATTATATAAAGTTTCCGATTATAAAATAAATTGGAAAAATGTCAATATTTAAACAATTTTAGGGGTGCTCAGTTTCTCATACAACGTTATAGTAAATCGATCCTCCATTTTGGAACCACTCGCTGGTACGACATTACCACCACCTGTAAATTTGTTGATTATAATATTTCTTTTTTACTTTTTTTCAGTGCAATATTATCGATTAACCCTAAACTATCTGATTGACAGAAAAAAAATGTATGAAAATTTCAATATTTAAACAATTTTAGGGTGGGGGCTCAGATTTTTATACAACCTTATAGTAAATCGATCCTGTACAATTAACTTTTTTGCTTGCGTATATTCAACAACTGAATCATTTGCGATATTTTTTAATAAAGCCAATCTTGGAGTTTCTGAGGAAGATGCCATCGTAAGAACTCAAGAAAACTTGAAAAAGACAAAAACAACAGCAACAACACGTCCCCCCCCCCCAAAAAAAAAAACAAAACAAAACAAAGCGACCCCAACGCCAGTGGTTCCAAAATGGAGGATCGATTTACTATAACGTTGTATGAGAAACTGAGTCCCTCCACTAAAATTGTTTTAATATTGAAATTTTTTCAATTTTTTTATAATCGGAAACTTTATGTAATAAACGATAAGACTGCGCTGAAAAAAGTAAAAAAATAAAAATAAAAACAACAAGTTTAAAGGTGATGATAGTCTCCTTCAGGTCCGCCCTTTACTTATTTTTTTGGAAGGCAGCTTTTGCAATAGAAATACGTCTTCTGTTTTCAGTGTCGCACTTTCTGTTATTTGATATGTCAACTTTGTAGGAAAAATAAACTGTTCTATTTAAACAGAAAATATATTGTGGTTAAGTTTCCAATAATTTTTTAAGACATAATTTTACCTATCAAAATATGGGCAAAATAAAATTGAATTCCAATAAGGCATTTATGGTAATTACTCCAATTGTCCCAACGTTTTATTTTCCGAAAATTTTCCTTCATTTTGGGTTTCATAATTGGTTTGCAACAATGGTTGAGAGAGGTAAGATTGTGTTAGCATATGAATAAATTTATTCGATTCTCCTAAACTACGATTTCTTTAAGCATCTCATATCGCAGACTGTTAGACAGCAATATTATAGCTTCTCCAGGTCAACTATTGATATATTAACAATTATTACTGAAAGTGTTTATTTTCTTCTTCTTCTTCTTCTTCTTCTTCTTCTTCTTCTATGTGCCCTGTGCTTTCAGGACGTAGGCGATTATGGCTTTTCACGTCTCCCTATCCTTGGTGGCTCTTAGCACGCCTTCTCCTGTTACACCACGCAACCCTCGTTCCATCATCCACCTGATTAGGTCCTTCAAATATGTTATCCGTTGCGTTCCCCTGTCTCTTTTTCCATCTATCTGGCCTGTTAGTATCAGGTTCTCCAAGCCTTCTTTCTTCATTGCAGTCCCAGGAACTTCAGCTGTCTCTTCCTGATGCTCAGAATTAATTTCTTTTTCGTTTCCATCATTTTCCAAACGTCATCATTGCTCACATGCTCGATCCATGATATTCGCAGCATCCTTCTGTAGAACCACATTTCAGTTACTTCAAGTTTTTCCTTCATCTTCGATTATATTGTCCAGCATTCACTGCCATATTGAAGGACGCTCTTCTTTGTTTTTAGCTATCAAGCTTTACATAAGAATAGTGGAGCTTGGGTTGTTTCTTTGGCCATCTCAAAAGCGTCTGACAGGGTGTGACACACCTGTCATCTTTACCAATATTTTTAACTCATTCAGTTTTCTTATCGAATCACGAGATGAAAGTTATCCTGAACTCCCACTTTTCTAGATCTTGTTGTTCTATGCATTAGTCTTCTTCTTCTGTATACATGTTTATATAATGAGCAAGGCAGGACTGCCACTAGTATTCAGGGAATTACAGTGAGAGGAAAGACTGAGTACAGTGGGTATTGAAGAAAGAATAAAAGGTGAATAGGATTCAAGAAAATAGTTGGTTGGTTGTTTTGTTTTATGGCATATCAACCACGGCGGGTCATTTATTGCCTTCTAAATTTTATTTATTTATTACTGGTAATACTTTTTTTTTTCAACAATTTATTGTTGTTTTTATATAAGATTCACAAGCGCTGCTTTTCTCTGCTCCCCTTGCCTTTACACAGTTATACTATAAGCGTCTGCGAGTGTTCTTAGCTAGGTTTTGTGTCGAGGTACCCCCGATAAATATTGAAAATCGAGAATCGAATAATCGTATTATAGAAGGAGTGGTCCGATTTTAAAACTTCATTGAGTATTAAATTCAATGAGTATTAAATTCAATGAGTATCAAATTCAATGAGTATCAAATTCAATGAGTATTAAATTTTCCAAAATATCTTTTCTTACTATGTGTGCCAGAACTTTCTGTTTCTACGTGTCTTTGTGATCCTATTTTTTTCAAAATTTCCCCGTTGATGACATGTTTTGCCTATGATATTCTCAGTATTTCCTTTGGAATGACATCTCTTTGGTCACGAGTCTCTTCTTCATGTGTTAGCAAACTGTTTTACTAGATGAGCTATGCTTTTCTGTGTGAAAAAGTATTGAATAAAAAAAAACGGGGAACGTAAAAACAAAGAAGAAAATTAAAGTAAAAGTGAAAGTTCAGCGACCGAGTGAAGGAATCAATGACATGAGCATTTATCTCAGTTTGTACACACGATATGACAATTTGAAAATAATCTCTTTTACTGAGCTAACAACCGTAATCTTCTATCCAGGAAACCGCTTCATTCCTTGTTACAGTTTTGGCTTCCTGGGCAAGGATCCATCCATTTTCTGCCCACACTGGTGCAAACGTTACTCAATCTGAAATCTGATCGCTCCTTTCGATGAGATTGTCTAATCAGTGCTTCAGCTTCTTGTTTGTTCTTGTTTTTGTTTTTTTTTCTAATTTTTTCCTTTCCGTTGTGACATTGTAGATTTTTGGCCACATCTTTCTGGTATTTTTGTGAATTTTCTGAATCCTTTTTCAATTTATATTCAAACACTATTCAATAAAATGCTTTCTTTACAGCGATTGTTTTTACTCTTTGCGATGTTTGTTTTCTTTTTATTTCTTTTTCGTTGTTTTTTTTATCATTTATTGCTGTTTTTTCTTTCTTTTCTTGTTTTTCCTTTCTGTCTTTCCTTCTTCTTTCTTTCTTTCTTTCTTTCTTTCTGTTGCTTTTGAGCATGCTTTATAATTTTTTTCTCTATTTTTAAACTAGCAGTATAGCCGGCGTTGCTCGGGTGTAATGAAAGCTTTAAAACTAATCCATGATCCTGGAGCTCAGACACTTTGGACGTTGGCACGAAAGACTAAAAAGCAATAGTTGTTTCCAGTTAAAACGAAACCGTAAACTAAAAAAAAAACAAACGAATGGATATAAGTCAAATACTGATTTCCTGGTATCGATATCAAATAAGTTTTTTTCGTCGTAAACTGAATTTTGAAGGCTAAATAAGTTCTCTGAGTAAATGGTATAATGGCTGAGACTAAGAACTACAATTATATCTACTTAGACCCAAACCCGAAGCAAAAACTAAAGTAAAAGGGCTGAAAAACATAAAGACATACAGGCAGATGAACAGACACACACACACAATCATCTTGCCTTTTATATATTATCGATTTTCTGCACTATTGTAAGAACTGCAACCTTGAAACTTCTGAATAACGTTTCTTATATCTTTGTCTATGAGTGTATCAAAGTTGATTAAAATAGAACCATTCCTTCTATAACCCGATTTTTTTCGATTCTCGATTTTCGATATTTCTCGGGAGTACCTCGACACAAAAACTAGCAAAGAGCACTCGCAGACGCTTATAGCACAACTATGTAAATATTCAAGAAAATCGGTTTAGCCGTTTCGGAGTCTATAGGTAATGGACACACACACACGCACACAGACACACACATACACACACATACACAGACAAAGTTCCATTCATAAATAAGTTTAGATTAGATTATACTATTGTCCTTTTTTAGATCTTTTTCTTTGTTTTTTTATCCTTATTTTTTTCACTTTCTTTCTTTGCTTCTTTTGTACCTTCGTTCGTTTTTTGTTTGCCTCTTATCATTCTTTTTATTTCATTTGATCTTTCTTTCTCTTCATATCTTATTTCGTTCTTTTTCTTTCTTTTATCATTTTTCACCATTCTCCTTTATTTAAAATATATACTCATTCTTTTTCCTTTCTTTCTTTTCTTTTTTTTCCAATTATACTTTTTTCGTCCTTTCTTTCGCCTTCTTTCTTTCTTTTATTTCTATTAATATTTATTTTTCATTTTTTCTTTCTTTTTTTCTTTCTTTCTTTGTTGTTACTTTTGTTTTTTCTTTCTACCATCCATTGGTTTTTCTGTTGTCTTTTATCACTCCTTTTATTTCCTTTGATCTTTCTTTCTTTTTTTTCTTTAGCAAAATCCTCGGTAACTTATTCTTCTTCTATGTGCCCTGTCCCTTCAGGACGTAGGCAATCATGGATCTCCACGTCTCCCTATCCCTTGTGGCTCTTAGTATGTTTGCTCCTGTTGCTCCTGGCAACCCCCGTTCCGTCATCCACCTAATCAGACCCTGCAAATATGTTATCCGCTGCCTTCCTCTGTCTCTCCTTCCTTCTATCTGTCCAGTCAGTATCAGGTTCTCCAGGCTCTCCTTCCTCATTGCATGTCCCAGGAACTTCAGTTGTCTCTTCCTGATGCTCAGTATTAATTTCCTTTTTGTTGCCATTCTTTCTAACACTTCGTCGTTGCTTGTATGCTCAGTCCACGATATCCGTAGTATCCTTCTGTAGAACCACATTTCGGCCGCTTCCAGTAACTACTCTCTCCTTATTCTTCTACTGTTCTTCCTTACCATTTTCCCTCTCTTTATTTGTAATCACGTCTCTGCTTCTTTTCCTGACCCTTTTTTCACATCCTTATCTTTTATTAACCGTTTTCCTTCATTTTATCCTACAATATTTTCTTCCTTTTTTTTCTTCCTTTTTTTTCTTCCTTTTTTTTCTTCCTTTTTTTTTCATTTTATCCTACAATATTTTCTTTTTTTTTCTTCCTTTTTTCTTCCTTTTTTTCTTCCTTTTTTTTTTCATTTTATCCTACAATATTTTCTTCCTTTTTTTTCTTCCTTTTTTTTTCTTCCTTTTTTTTTCTTCCATTTTATCCTACAATATTTTCTTCCTTTTTTTCTTCCTTTTTTTCTTCCTTTTTTTTTCTTCCTTTTTTTTTTCATTTTATCCTACAATATTTTCTTCCTTTTTTTTCTTCCTTTTTTCTTCCTTTTTTTTTTTCATTTTATCCTACAATATTTTCTTCCTTTTCTATACCTACATCACAACAACTCCTAGTGAAATCACCATCGATTTTTCCTGCAATTAACTAATCTATAATTTAAATAGAAAATAGCATGATCTCCCCCTCCACACCAGATATGAAAACTTTGTGTTGTTTTAGTTGCCCATTTAACTTGTGACGCCATAGGTAGCAATTACCGAGCGTGTAAATTAAATAAGTAAATTCCAAAACATATTGTTGTATTCTTAGGTCACTTATGCATAATAGCCGGTAGTACTGTCAAGATCGATTGACTGATTTGTTTTATACAGCTCATAAGCCTTTTACAGCTTATTCAGAGGTGAAAAATATTTTTGGTTATAAGAACTTTGGAAGCATAATAATGACTTTCTGATATAAATTCTATTAATTAACCATAGCCGAGGGAAAAGAGATTTCCCAAGGGCATCCATTGAACACTGCTGCCACATCTGGTCGGGTGCCCCTGGTACTCTTCTCGGGCTTCTTGACAAAATACAACGGAGAATCTGTAACGTGATCGATACTGACTTGACAGACCGGCTGCAACCACTCTCTCACCGGCGTGAACGTGGCTTCCCTGTGCCCCTTCTATAAATATTTTCACGGCTTCTGCTCCGATGAACTTAGATCATTCGTGCCGCCTAGGTACAAATTTACGCGAGATACGAGATTAGCAACTAGGCCCCACCCTTTTACAGTAAAACAAATAAGATGTAACAGTAATTTCTACTTCAACAGCTTCTTTTCTCGCGCTTCCCGCCTGTGGAATTCCCTTCCACATGTCTGCTTTCCCGACAGTTACACTCTCCAGGTGTTTAAATGTAAGATCAATAGACACCTCCTATCACACTAACTTGCATCTATTCTCCCAACACGCTCACAATCTACCCAACCCTTATTCTCGGTATCCTTACCCGTCTATCACCCTCCTTTTGACATTTCCTATGTCTAACCATCCTTTCTCACCACTTTCCCCTCTATGTAACCCCCTGCACAATAGTGGCAGTGAAATGCCTTGCTCGGGCTGAAACGATTATAAAAATAAAATAAAAAGAATTTGCGCGATGACTCGGATCGGAATTAGAACTCGATTCTTCGATTTTCCATTCGAACCATTTTTCCTTACTCAACATGCACTTTCCAGCTTACAGTAATTTGATATTTCCAAGCGGTCACCTATCTAGCTACTGACCCGGTTCGACGATGCTTAACTTCCGTGATCTTACGAGGACAGGTGTTTCAATGTGATAAGGAATCCTAATACTGTCAAGAGGTAACATGACAGTTACTTAGGCTGAAGACGGAATAAGTTAATTAATTTCAAATTTTGTTTGATTCACATAATTACATTTAAGAAATGTATGAAGCCATACCTTTACATTCGGATCCATTGATACAATCCCGACATGTCACAGTGATTAATGAAGAGACTAATAAGATAGTTCCATATTGCTGATATCATGCATGCCTACATGTAAGTTGGAAATGAGTTCATGTGCTGTGTTTCTTCAGGACATTGCTCTTTGAAACCTGATACCTTTTTAACTGGCTTACGGCCATATCACGTTGAATACCGAAGTTAAGCAACATTGAGCCTGGTCAGTACTTAGATGGGTGACCGTTTGGGAATACCAGGTGCTGTAAGCGTTTAGTGACGGATGTGCGTGCTTACGGCCATATCACGTTGAATACACCGGTTCTCGCTCGATCACCGAAATTAAGCACCATTGAGCCTGGTCAGTACTTAGATGGGTGACCGCTTGGGAATACCCGGTGCTGTAAGCGTGAAGTGACGGATGTGCGTTGTGGTGCAGTGGATATCGGCTCAGAAAGAGAAATCGGTGAGCCGAGTTCGAATTCCAGTTGAATACCCTGCATTCACTTAAACAATGGTACCCTTGGGAAAGGTATTAATCCGTCCCTTCTCTCCAGTTATGGGTTAAATAACAGGGTAGGACTTGGGGACCCTGTCCTTAAAAAAACAAATCCCAATGAATCTTGATACTCGAAAAGAAGAAAGTATTACTAGACACAAAACTTATATAAAAAACAATAATTTGTTAAAAGAAAAAGGTATGACCAGCAATAAATAAAATTTAGTTGGCAATAAATGACCCGCCGACGTTGATATGCCATAAAAACAAAACAACCAATCAACAACCTTTTGTAACTCTAAGCAAAGGTCTACCCTTGTTATCCTTACCATGGTCCTGGGTATGACCGTAAACTGCATCCAGCAGCAAGGCCTCTAATTGGGAGGTTGTGAGAAGCATGGAACCACCTCTTAATTGCTGTTGTTCCCAGGTCCACCCTGACCCAAAGTGGTAGCACCTGCTAGGGTCCCAGCTATGGGTAAATAGTTGGCCCCCAAACCAGGGTCAAAATGCTATGAAAAATATATTACCAACAAAACATTTTTTTAAATAATCTTAAACAAAAATCAATGGTTATGACCTTAAAATGATCCGATAAGGATTGATAGGTCGTTAAACCTCGAAACAAACAAACAAAATCATCCCCACCCTACCTTGTTATACCTTATCTCTGCTTGTCATCTATTTATACACTATCTATTTATGTTTACGGTCATATTGAATACACCGGTTCTCGCTTGATCACCGAAGTTAAGCAACGTTGAGTTTGGTCAGTACTTAGATGGGTAACCGCTTGGGTAATACCAGGTGCTGTAAGCGTATAGTGACGGATGTGCGTTGTGGTGCAGAGAAATCGGTGGGCCGAGTTCGGATTCCAGTTGAATGCCCTGTATTAACGTACTCGCTAATACCCTTGGGAAAGGTATTAATCAATCTCTTCCCTCCAGTTATGTGTTAAAAACAGGATAGATTGGGTTCGGTTCTGTAGCCTTGGCTAGACTGGCTGGCAACCAGTCTACCACAGCAGGTATTGGCAAACTGTTGCGGGATGATTAAAATGCCTTCAGGTCTATACAGTGTAAGACTCTGCCTTTAAACAAATCCCAATGAATCTTTCTCCATCGCTTGGAAGGAAGCCGGCTCAACCCGACTAGGGTGAATGCAGCTTGCTTATTTATACACGCTTGTTAGGTTAGTTATTCGACTTTTCCTTGTGGGGGTAAAATTTTCCAAATCCTCTTTTTATGGTCAGTATCGACCTAATCGAAACGTAGTTGTTTCTTTTCTTTCTTTAGCAAATTTTAAAGTTTTCGTAATAAAAATTTAAATTGTTCATTTTGAAGACATCTAAATCATTTCACATTCGGCTTGTTTAATAAAAAACTGTCTTGAAATCTGAAGCTTCCAGAGCTCGTGGAGTATGAGGCATCGTGAAGTAGTTCTGCGAATGTTTATCTTGTATTCTTTAATAAACTCATCAAATTTTAATTTAATATAATATCTTATTAGTTAGGTTATTTTAATTAAACAACAAATACTGGTGATTTATACTTAGAAATCGTATAATAACAATTGATATTTATGCGCAGCAGTCCAATAACATATAATATTTAGAAGGTGCCGTCGTATAATAATCCTTAATATTTTGCGTTGTAGTACAGTGGATATCGGCTCGGAACGAGAAGTCGGGGAGCCGAGTTCGAATTCCAGTTGAATTCATTGTATTCACTTACGCGCAAATATCCTTGGGTAAAGGTATTAATCCGTCTCTTTCTTCCAGTTATGGGTTAAATAGCAGGACAGATTGGGTTCTATAGCCTTGGTCGGCAACCAGTCTACCACAGAAAACAATGGCAACCTACTGCGAGATAATCTTCTGCCCAGTCAGTCATGTCTCTTTCGAGACATGATCGCCCAAGCGTTTATCACGTATGGCACGTAACTGACTGAATCAGAAAAGCATCAATGATATTTATGCATAGTAATCGTATACATATGGTATTTTATACGGTACAGTCATATTATATTTACACAGTTGTTCTATAAGCGTCTGCGAGTGTTCTTAGCTAGGTTTTGTGTCGAGGTAACCCTAATAAATATCGAAAATCGTTAATCGAAAAAATCGGGTCATAGAAGGAGTTGTTCGATTTTAATCAAATTTGATACACTCATAGACAAATACATAAGAAACGATATTCAGGAGTTTCAAGGTTGCAGTTATTACAATAGTGCAGAAAATAGATAATATATATATATATAAAAGGCAAGATTTTTGTGTGTGTGTCTGTTTATCTGTCTGTATGTCCTTTATATAAATCCACAATTTTTATCCGATTCTCACCAAACTTCACACAAATATTCTTTAGGCTGAGTCTGAGCTCTAGGACCATGGATTAGTTTTAAAGCTTTCATTACACCCGAGCAACGCCGGGCTATACTGCTAGTTCATTAATATTTCTGCGTAGTAATAATGTAAGCATCATTGATATTTATACATAGCAGTCGTATACATATGATATTTATATGGTTCAGTCGTATAATATTCATTGATATTTATACGTAATAATAATATAAGCATAATTGATTTTTATACATAGCAGGCGTGTACATATGATAGTTATACGGTGCAGTCGTATAATAATCATTAGTATGTATAAGTAGTAATTATATAAGCATTACTAATATTTATACATAGTAGTCATATACATATGATATTCGTAAAGTGCAGTCGTATAACAATTATTAATAATTTTACGTCACTGTCAAAGCGGGCATAACAATATCATACGATATTCATACGTATACATTTCAGTTATTTTTACTCGTTATTTTTTTATTTTTAATATGTACGTAATTGTCTGTCTGAAAGGACAGTGTAGACAAAAATAATTTTAAATAGAGTTTGAGTTTAAGTTTTGCTTAACGGCATATCAACCTTTATGGGTTATTTACTTCATTTTAAAGTGGGGTTTTAAGGTATTTTTTAATGGTTGGTTGTGCGTTGTGGTGCAGTGGATATCGGCTCGGAACGAGAAATCGGGGAACCGAGTTCGAATTCCAGTTGAATTCCTTGCATTCACTGACGCGCAAATACCCTTGGGAAAGGTATTAATCCGTCTCTTCCTTCCAGTTATGGGTTAAATAATAAGACATATTGGGTTCTATAGACTTGGTCGGCAACCAGTCTACCGCAGAAAGCAATGGCAACCTACTGCGGGATAATCTTCTGCCTAGTCACTCATGTCTCTTTCGAGACATGATCGCCCAAGCGTGTATCGCGCATGGCACTTAACTGACTGACTGAATGTTTGGTTACAGTGAGAAGGTTGATTTAGTCAAATTTAAATGAAAACTTTTTGTTTTTATTTTAGAAAATTGAAAATGTGTTGTCGTTTTGTATTCAAAAATGTTTTGTTGAGAATTATTTTGTTTCCTCCAAAAATGTGTTATGGTAATAATTTTTTCTTCAAAAATGTGTTGTTGGTAATATTTTTCCTTCAAAAATGTATATTTTTCGATAAAAGTCTATTTTTATGTATATATTTCGATAAAAGTCTTTTTTTATACTTTCATAGTGTTTTGATCCCAGTTTGGGGGGGGGGGTAACTATTTTCCCATAGCTGGGACCCTAACAGGTGCTACCACACCGGGTCAGAGATGACCTGGGTACAACAGCAATTAAGAGGTGATTTCATGCTCCTCACAACCTCCCAATCAGAGGCCTTGCTACCGGATGGTTTATTGTCAAACCCAGGACCAAATTTTAAATAGAAATCTCTAAACAGAGAATACCTGTTGAGATTTGACGTTAACAAACGTCACAATTGATTTTCAAAGCTGAACTCTATCAGGAGGAATCAATAATAGTGTTTGAAATTATCACATTTCTTCGGTTTGAGACTGTCAAACAAGGCTACAAATACAAGTACACAAAGAAAAGGAGAAAATAAACGTATATATTTTGCTTGCCAAAATTCTATGCACTGCCAAAATTTAATGACAACGTTAATGAAAAAATACTTTCCTATTGCGCATCTTTTCGGCAATGGGATCCCAAAAGAACTAAACATTTTACAAAGATTTATTAATAGTTGGCACTATTTTAAAAACATAATATGCGCAGATGACGTATGACTGCAGCCATTCCTCGATAAATTGGTAGGGAAAGGCGGGAGAAACGACTATCAAATGAAAGAAGGCACAATGTTGGGTCATTAGCACAAGAGGTAGAGCCCATAATGTGATTTACAAATTGAAGAAGTCAGTATCAAGCAACATTTAAATATTTATTTTAGTTTAAAAAATGAGGCAAAATGCTGACACCGAAATCCGAGGAAGCATTAGAAAAGCATAAATGGAAGCAGCGGGTGTCATACGTGACGAACTTTTGAAAAATGGATGAGAGAACACGGACTGTGATTGAGTTTATATTTACGGACAAACATTGCTTAGTTTTACAAACGGAAGGAAATTGTGGAGAAATACAATTGTCCATATCCTAAATGAATACAATAAATAAATAAAAATTAATGTATTCTTTTTGTTAAAAAAATTTAAAGAAATAGAAAAAATATCATTAGAAATAACGGAAACGTTGCTGAACTGACACAGTAATCCAAAACTGAATTTAAATAGTGAAAGATGCCTTCCGAAAGCTAATCAAAGTATTAATGAACCAAAAAAAATCTCGTTAGAAACAAAGAAAAGAGTACTTAACTCTTATGCAATAACCGTCATTATATATAGCAGTAAATACAGAAGATGCCTTCCGAAAGCTAGGCAAAGTATTCAGAAACAGGAAAATCTCGTTAGAAGGAAAGAAATGAGAGCTGCCTTCCTATGCAATATCGGGCTTCATATATGATAATAAACTTCTAACAATCTTATAAATTGAGACAACAGAAATGTGGTACTACAGAAGGATGATGAGAATAACAGGGAAGGAGTATGTGAGCAAAGAGGAAGTTTTAAGGAAAATGTAAAAAAATAACACTCCAAATTAGTGAGACTTATAATAAAGAAAGAGAACTTGGAGAATTTGACACACACTTGACATATTGCAAGTAAAAGGACAGGAAAAAATCCTATAGTAACCTACAAAATGTGTCAATTCATAGCAAAACATAATGGGTGGGATAGTAAAGACAAGCATTGCTTAGAGCTACCAACGATAGGAAGTCGTGGAGAGTTATGATCAAAGGAAATCGGTACATCATTTATGGAGATAATTTTGTTCTCACAGAATGGTTCAAAACTTTCAATTCTCATGTATTACTATGTAAAGAAATCTTGGAAATTAATTCAACTCGTTATCATGTACAAGAAAACCGAATGCGTGACCATTAGCAAAAAAGAGAAGCCCAAGGTGCCAATTACAGTTCAGGGAGACTAAAATCAAGCAGGTACAGAAATTTAAATACGTGAGAAATATTCTAAAAATGGACGGAATGGGAGACACTGAGATTCGAAGGCGCATTCGAATGGCCTAGGACGCACTCCAAAAGATAAGCAGAACATTGAGTGATAGGAAGTTATGTGATAAATGTCCTCCTATATGGCAGTGAATCCTGAACAATCTCCTCAGAGTTAAAGCAGAGACAGGAAGCAACAGAAATGTGGTTCTACAGAGGGATAATGAGGATATTCTGTGCCGAACATGTGTGCAACGGCAGTGTTTTCAAAAGGATGCTAACAAAATGATACTTATGCCTAATATTATGAAGAGACAGGTGAACATTTTGGGATTCGTAATGAGAAAAGCTGTGCCTTGTGGTGCAGTGGATATCGACCCGAAACGACAAATCGAGGAGCCGAGTTCCAATTCCAGTTGAATTCACTTACGCACTAATGCTCTTAATTAAACCGTCTCTTCCCTCCAGTCATGAGTTAAATAATAGGATAGATTGGGTTCTATAACCAATTTACCGCAGAAAGAAATGGCAACCTATTACGGGATAATCTTCTACCCAGTCAGCCATGTCTCTTTCGAGACATGATCGCTCAAAGCGTATATCACGTATGGCATTTTACTGACTGAATGAGAAAGTAGGGCTTGGAAAATCTAATACTAACGGGACGAATCGAGGGAAAGAGAGACAGGTTAAAACAACAGGTGACATACTTGATGGGTTTGAGCAAGTGGATGGCGGAACAGAGTTTGGGAGAAATATGAAAAGAAAAGGTGTTAAAAGCAACAAGGGATAGCGGTAAGTGGAGGCCCATGAACGTCTACGTCCTGAAGGGACCCGGCACATAAAAGAAGATCATCAATAGATTTTTGTTTTACAAGCTGAAGGAAAATTCATTCCATGTGCTTAGAAAATGTGTAGGCTCGCCCAGAATGGCAAACTACTGGTCATAACTCAGATGACTAAGCTGGTGTTCTGAGCGTTCTGAGCGTTGAATTTTGACAGCGATGAATTGGTCATGTTTAAGTTTTCATATAAGATTAAAAAAAGCGTGTATACACTTTGTCGTCTGCAAGAATTAGAGAGATCATAATATCTCTTGCACTCAAATTCCATAGTGAGGCAAACCAGTACGTGGTGTTGAGATATAAGCCAATGAGTTGACATCCATCCACTCAATCATATCCCTCTCTCATAGACAACTCCAATTCTCAGCCATCAGCAGTTTAGCTTAACAATAAAGAATAATCTTTCATTAAGACTCAAACTCCTTACCCCATAGGAGCTGTTTTACCATTTCAGCTACAAGAGACTTCTGTGTTGCAAAGGATCATGTGTAATCAATTAAACATTTATTATTCCTCAATCACCCAAGACTATTGATATTGTTACTTTTACATAATCATAATCTGAAATTTTTATTAAATGTAACATCCTTAATCATTGTCGCTATTTATTTCTTCTTAATTTTAGTTCTTTTTCAAAGATTCCCTTAGTTTAAATGGTAGTTTTTACAGAAAAACTCTTTCAGGCTGGAGAAGGGGGAAAAGATCTGTAAGTTTGTTCCTCACTAAGAACTTATTTCTTATTTTCAATGTACAGTTTACTAAAAGCCATTCACATTAAGGTGGAAGAAAATTCAGTCAAAAATTACTTTAAATCCAAATTTAATTATAAAGTCAAGGAATTTACTCCTATGTTCACACATAATTAGCATAGCAATTACTCTAATCGGAGTAGATGGACTAAACTATCGCCCGGTTCACAATCCACCAACGTCTATTGAACAGGTGAAGAGGCTCATCCCTTGTTCCCTGTTTAGGATGTGGTTTCCGGTTTTTTCTCTTCCAATCTTCTCACTCTTTTTTTTTTCAATTGGAGTAGATAAACTAAACTATCGACCGGTTCACACTCCACCCTTGTCTATTGAACTGGTGAAGCGGCCCATCCCTTGTTCCCTGTTTAGAATGTGGTTTCCGGTTTTTCTCTTCCAATCTTCTCACTCTTTTTTTTCAATTGGAGTAGATAAACTAAACTATCGCCCGGTTCACACTCCACCCTCGTCTATTGAACAGGTGAAGAGGCTCATCCCTTATTTCCTGTTTAGGATGCGGTTTCCGGTTTTTTCTCTTTTACAATCTTCACTTCTTTTTTTTCAATTGGAGTAGATAGACTAAACTATCGCCCGGTTCACAATCCACCCACGTCTATTGAACAGGTGAAGAGGCCCATCCCTTGTTCCCTGTTTAGGATGTGGTTTCCGGTTTTTTCTCTTCCAATCTTCTCACTCTTTTTTTTTCAATTGGAGTAGATAAACTAAACTATCGCCCGGTTCACACTCCACCCTCGTCTATTGAACAGGTGAAGAGGCTCATCCCTTGTTCCCTGTTTAAGATGTGGTTTTCCGGCTTTCTCTTTTCCAATCTCTTCACTCTTATGTAGCCCCCTGCACATCAGTGGCATTACCGTCTTGCACGGGGTGATATGATTAAAAAAAATTCTATAACAACTGTACCACATAAAATAAAACGAGTGCAAAAGAAATGCCTGTCGTTGAGGTAGTTTATGATGTTGCGTTGGGGCCTGAAGAATTGAAATCTGAAAAGAGAAAAAAAAACTGCAATCAGTCAGTGTTTACATATTTGTTTTTCTGTCATTGTTTGTCACGAAAATATACTTTTAAGCAAAACACATACTACAAATGAAAAACGGATTTATTATTTGAGACAAAGAAAAAAATATTTTGCAAATAAAATTGAAATGTTTGTATTCATGCCCATTAAAAGGATTGAATTCCAAAGGCATTTTTAAGATTTTTCTAAAATTAAAAGATTTTTTAAAAATTGAAATGGTTGTGCCAAAAGCTATGAAATATTACGTTTTATTCAACTCCTCATTTTGTCAAATCCTCACGTCCCATGTGTGTGTATGTGTGTTTGTGTGGGTCTGTAAAGCCCTTGTCTGAATTGTAAACCTTACATCCTTGATCTATGATATGTGACACTACCCAAATCATCTTTAGAGAAGTTGTTTATATATCCATCTGTCAAACGTTTATTTTTTAACGAATGCACAAATCAGGCACAAGTAGGTCTCTAGGTGTACACCTTAAGATCACCAATGAGAATTAATTGGCGTCATTTCATCAGCACCTGGCCTCCTCTGACGATCAGGTGTGGAATTAAGGCACTGAAATCCCTTTATAATACTGCATAAGACCACTTTCTGAGAACAATTATATCAAACTATTATATGTCCAAACTTATCTAGATGAAGCATTACGCAGATATGAAAACTTTTATCAGTCAGTTAAGTGCCATACGTGATACACGCTTGGCCAATCATGTCTCAAAAGAGACATGACTGACTGGGCAGAAGATTTTTCCGCAGTAGAAGGAGTCTGGCTGCAAACCTAGGATATAGAACCCAATCTCTCTTGCTATTTAATCGATAGCTGGAGGGAGAAGCGACGGATTAATACATTTCCCAAGGGTATTTGCGAGAAAGTGAATGTAACGAATTCAACTGGAACTCGAACTCGGCTCTCCGATTTGTTGTTCAGAGCCTATAGTCACTGCACTATAACGCACATATAGATATATATAAAAGTATATAAATAAGGCAAAACTTAGAAGTTTAAACCCTTTCATATTTTCAAAGACACAAATATGCTTACTGAGATAGAGCCTAAATGTTTATTGATTCGGCAAATTTTTTGGCAAAACTTCTAAATGTGGTCCAAATTTATAAACGAAGAAATGTGAGACTTCGCTCTACGGCAGGTAATCGTTTAAATTTTGTGGAAACAAGATAAATATACACTCTGAAAAGGATCGATAAAAATTATTACCCTAACATTTCAAAGAAAACAAACATTACGGTATCTGATGTCGTCCATCTGGGAAAAGGCCATGGTTATCTGCCATTGTCACATATCTTTATTCTACAGTTTATGTTAGTTAATCGCAAATACATTTTATACTTTATTTCCCCATCGTCGAAATGTGGCCTCCCTTTGTCTGTTCTATAAATACTTTCATGGCTTCTGCTCGGACGAGCTTAAGTCACTGATGCCTCCTCAACAGGTGTTTACTCGTGCAACCAGACTGGCAACTGGGTCCCACCCATTCACAGTCAGGTTAGCCAAATGCAGACGACAATTCTACTCCTGCAGCTTCTTCTCTCGCACTTCCCGCCTGTGGAATTCGCTCCCGTATTCTTGCTTTCCTGACGGCTACAACCTCCAGAAATTTAAATGCAAAGTCAATACTCATCTACTAACCACTGGACTCTAGCTCTCTCCCCACCCCTGTATAACCTTCCCTTTCTCTCCACCTATGTATCTGTCATCGCACCTGCTTTCTATTGTTCCTTTCTAACTAGTTTGTACTCCTCACTCTTTTCTAATTAATCTTTTTACATTTATGTAACCCCCTGCACATCAGTGGCGTTTCCGCCTTGCTCGGGGTGAAATGATAAAAAAAAAAAAATTCTTTCTTAAGTAAGTTATACTGGTAAAAAAAACAAAACTTAAAATGAAGTCGAGGTATAGAGCATTTCTTTTAGCTAATTTGAGAGCTCTGAATCTAAGAATGACCTTACTTTTTTCTTGGTTATCTACCGTTAATGTTTCATTTTTAGAAAAAAATAGTATATTTAATTTGTTTTCTGTATATATGATATTGACCGATAGCAATATTTCTCAAAGCAAAATTGTAGAAATCGACCAAAATATTGTTCTACCTATTGAGAAATACAATTTTAAAAATAACAATCAGACACTAAGATTTTAAAAGTAACGCGATTGCATATACCAAGACCAACTTCATCAAATCATTTAATAAACTAACAGCAGAAATACAAATCTTTGTGACCAAAAGAACTAGGATAAATTCTTCTTTTCTTCTTCTCTGTCATATTGAATGTTATTTAAGTCCCTAATGATATTCCAGTTGTAGTCAGCCATTATTCGTTTGTCCAACCGTCCATAGTAGCACTCTCCCATTAGATTTATTTTATTTTACTTTATTTTTATTGCGAATTTAAAATTCTAAGTTTAACAAAGCATTAGATTTAGATTATTATAAAGTTATTCATATTAAACGAGGAACAGACATGAACGCACACATGTACAAAACTTTAAACATCTACATAACGACAAACAGATGAATATATACACATACAAACATATATTGGTATACAGACACATGCACAGATAAATACACACACACAAATATATATATATATATATATATATATAAACTTATTTTTAAATGGAACTTTGTCTGTGTGTGTGTGTGTGTGTTTGTGTGTGTCCGTTACCTATAGACTCCGAAACAGCTGAACCGATTTTCTTGAAAATTTACACAGTTGTACTATAAGCGTCTGCGAGTGTTCTTAGGTAGGCTTTGTGTCGAGGTACCTCCGATAAATATCGAAAATCGATAATCGAAAAAATCGGGTTATAGAAGGAGTGGTTCGATTTTACTCAACTTGTGTGTCTGTTTATCTGCCTGTATGTCTGTATTTTTTTCAGCCCTTCTATTTTAGTCTTTGCTTTGGGTTTGGCTCTAAGTAGGTATAATTGTAGTTCTTAGTCTCAGCCATGATACCATTTACTCAGGGGACTTATTTAGCCTTCAAAATTCAGTTTACGACAAAAAAAAATTATTTGACATCTTCCAGTCTACGGTTTTGCTTTAACTGGAAACAACTATTGCTTTTAGTTTTTCGTGCCAACGTCCAAAAAATCTGAGCTCCAGGACCATGGATTAGTTTTAAAGCTTTCATTACACCCGATCAACGCCGGGCTATACTGTTAGTATATACACAAATTTAAAAATTTTGTGTTTATCGACGTGTCAATTTATCCGTTAAATTTTAAAGCCAGGTTTGTAAAACGTCTGTAAAGGTTGCAATATCAGATACATGTAAGAGGGAATTTGTAAGATGGCAAGAGTCCTGAATAAACGAGGTCAAGCCAGACACAGCCATATTACAGAGCATGAAAAATAAACATAATTAGATATATACTCACGCAAGTACACAAGCTACAAACAAAAATGTCTGCAACTCAAAACTTCACATATCATATACAAAATAAAAATATAACCACATACCTGAAACTACTTATACACAACTTCTGGAATAAATATACACAAATAAGCGCAAGAACATTCATGCATAAGCATACGCGCATATAAACTGGCATAGATAAGAATATATATATATATATATATATATATATATATATATATATGTATATATATATACATGCATACATATATATATAGACATGAATACATATATATATATAGACATGCGTATATGGATATCCAAATATATATACACACAAATACATATACACACATAAATATGAATACACACACATCCGACTGACGCCAATTCAGTCGGGTTTCAATCTGCTGTCTAACCGTATTAATGGGTTGTGATACAGAGAAACAGATCTGTCTGGTCTGCGAATGAGTATATATATAGATTGTTTAATTTCTTAGTTTTGGGGCATAATAAAATTAGACCAGTGCACATTTGTGTTAAAAGTGTTCAGTATAATTATATTTTGGTCTTTACCGCTACATTAAATGGTGGGTTGAACCAGATAATGTTTCGTTTTCTATTATCATTTTTGTTTGTCTATTTGGTTGAGAATTATATTGTAAAATGTTTTTAAGTCTAGATTATCTTAGGGTATCTTCGTATTTATTTTCATTAAATGTTTTGTTTGACGAAATGTTTTTATAACCTGTGTTCTATTCCTAAATTTAGAGATAAAAACCAAAATAGGACAAATATTCTTTAAATTGATAGATAGAGACTTTCCAAAAGGATCAGAACTAAACAAAATTTTCAATAGAAACACAATCAATTTAAGTTATAGTTGCACTAGTAATTTAGATAGTTTCATAAAAAACAAAACGCCAAAAATTTAGATAGCATTGTACGAATCAAGACCACTAATAAAGAATGCAACTGCAGGGACAAAATATATAGTCTGCGTCAGGAAGAAAAGTTAGCGATTATGCTATTCCAAAACTAAAATGAACTAATGAATGAAAGAATAGAAATGACTACGTGTAACCATAGTTAGAAATACCTATTAGGTTCATACAACCATAGATGAAAACGTCATAATTTTCTGTAATTTTAAAAATTGCACGTTCAAAAATTCCCCGTCACGCGAGCGCTCAAAAAAAAAAAAAAAAAAAAAAACACCGTTACGTGAGAGTTCTTTAAAAAAAAAAGGAAAACAGTAAAATCAGTTATTGCAAATCGCCTGAAGACACCACATGGTAGAAACCTAGGTCGTTTAATAACTCGTATGCAAATTATATATATATATATATATATATATATATATATATATGCGTCCATCCACTCACACATTAGCAAGTAGAACAAACTATCAATATGTCCACTCGTACAAAAAACCATATGTATACCTATATACATGCGTACACTAATACATAGACAAACTCATGCACCCAAGAATATATTCTAATATAAACTGAGTGAAAAAAAAAAAAAAAAAAAAAATATATATATATATATATATATATATATATATATTCTTTATTTTCACTCAGTGAAAAAAAAAAGAATATATATATATATATATATATATTCTTTTTTTTCACTCAGTTTATATTAGAATATATTCTATAATATTTTTTCACTCAGTTTATATTAGAATATATATATATATATATATATATATATATATAATAAGTAAATAAATAAATAAAAACAGGACCAATAAGTACAACCAGTTAAAATCAGGCACTAATAAAAAAAATTAGAAACAATGTGAAATTGATGCCTCGAGAATCATATTATTAAATATTAATTTGATAATCAGTGCTATAACAAAATGTCTTAAATATTAACCAGACAGCAAATGCTAGATTTAAACCTACCGAATATTAATATGATAATGAATGTTAGATTAAATACCTCATTATATAAATTGGCCATCAATATTAGATTAAATACTTAGCAAATACTAATATGGTAATATATGCTGAATTAAATACCTAGCAAAAATTAATTATTCTTCTCTTCTATGTGCCCTGTCCCTTCAGGACGTAGGCGATTATGACTTTCCACGTTTTCCTTTCCCTGGTTGTTCTGAGCATGTCTTCTCCTGTTACACCATGCAACCCTGGTTTCGTCATCCACCTGATCAGACCCTTCAAATATGTTATCCATTGCTTTCCCCCGTCTCTTTTCCTCTCTATCTGGCCTGTTAGTATCAGGTTCTTCAAGCCCTCTATCCTCATTGCATGTCCCAGGAACTTCAGTTGTCTCTTCCTGATGCTCAGTATTAATTTTGTTTTTGTTTCCATCATTTCTAAGACCTCATCATTGCTCACATGCTCAATCCATGATATTCGCAGCATCCTTCTGTAGAACCACATTTAAGTTGCTTCATGTTTTTCCTTCATCTTTGATGATATTGTCCAGCATTCACTGCCATATTGAAGGACGGACAGCACATAGCAATCCAGTACTCTTTTCTTTGTTTCTAGTGAAATTTTCCTGTTTCATAATACTCTTCTCAGCTCCTGGAATGCATTCTTGTGCTTTTGGTTCTGAGTAATATAAATGCATAGAAACTGCTATGACCACAAAGTGAGGGGTCAGTTTATATATTGATTGTAATATTAAACAGATCCCCCACTTTATATCCAGTATGCATCTGTAGAACCACATTTCGGTTGCTTCAAGTCTTTCCTTCATCTTTGATGATATTGTCCAGCATTCACTGACATATTGAAGGACGGACAGCACGTAGCAATCCAGTACTCTCTTCCTTGTTTCTAGCGAAATTGTCCTGTTTCTTAATACCTTACTCAAAATTAATTAGAGCATCCAATTCAAATGAAAATACCCAAAATTAGGTCACTATTTTTTTTCGGCAACTAAGGCTATGGAACATCTAGAAAGAAGACGAAAAGGAATAATACATTTCCCAAGGTTATTTGTGTGTAAGTAAATGATAAGAACTGGAATTCGAACTCGGCTCTCCGATTTCTCATTCAGATATTCTTTACAACCCAGCGACAAAGTATTCTATGAAATTAAAAGATGTCAGCATGTTTTTATTCCTTCTTGAAATGGATGCCTGTTTACGCGTACAACATTGACTGGAGATATATATATATATCGAGCAGAATGCATTGACGCATGACAATTAGCTGAAGCGAATTGCTTTACCGTGTGAAATGACATAATTTACAACTCATAACCGCTTTTGGGTTTTAGGGAAGAGATTGTTGATTGTTTCTAGTACATAATCCCATGAGTCTTGCTATAATCATGCAGAAGGAAAATAATGTACAGTATTTACATTATTCGAACTATTGTCCTCCTCTTTGTTGCCATTTGTAGGACGTTTCGACCGTTGTACGCTCCGGTATTCTTCAGTTGCTAGGAATGTCGAACCGAACCCGTTATTACAATCACTGGGGTATATGAACTCCATTCCTTGGCTAATGCCTTTTCTGGAAGTCATGAGTTATCTCCCTCTAACCCTGTAAGTTACTTCACCACTGCTGTAGCCTGGTATTGAACTCACAACACTTTCGGTCAAGTCACAGGAAATAACAAACGTCTATATCCACAAGGCCATATGTCCTTAAGGACAAGAACAACTGAACTTGATCTAATTTTGAATCTGAATTTAGAGGGAGATAACTTATGACTACAAAAATGAAGCACTACTACAAAGGGATCGGTTCGAAATCCCTAGTACCTGAAGAAGGCAGGAGCGTACAACGGCCGAAACACCCTACAAATGGCAACAAAGAGAAGCACAATAGTACGAATAATGTAAATACTGTAAATACTACCTCATCTAAGAAATATAGACAGAAAATTATGTATTTTTCCAACAAGATAATATGCGTTGTGGTGCAGTGGATATCGACTCAGAACGACAAATTGGGGAGTCGAGTTAGAATTCCAGCTGAATTCCTTGCATTTGCTTACGCACTAATACCCTTGGGAAAGGTATTAATCCGTCTTTTCCCTCCAGTTATGGGTTAAATAACAGAACAGATTGGGTTCTATAACCTTGGCTGGCAAGCAGGCTACCACAGAAAGCAATGACAACCTACTACGGGATAATCTTTTGCCCAGTCAGTCATGTCTCTTTCGAGACATGATCTCCCAAAGCGTGTGTCACGTATGAAACTTAAATATGAAACTAAATATAATAGTTGAAAAGATAATTAAGGTTTCTAGGTGGCAGAAAGTGGGGGATGGGTTTTCTATTCTTATTAAGTAATAAATTGATCCTCCATTTATTACTACTTAATAATATAATACATCACTTCCCCCTCTAGCTATGAGTCAAATAATAGTACAGATTGGGTTCTACAGCCATGGCTGGCAACCAGTCTACCGCAGAAAGTAACGGCATCCTACTGCGGGATAATCTTCTGCTCAGTCAGTCATGTCTCTTTCGAGACATGATCGCCTAAAGCGTGTATCACGTGTGGTACTTAACTGACTGACTGAATGCTTGCAAATTTAATACCTGTGCTACTCAATATTTCGCCTGTATCATAGTTAGAACTGTCATTTACCAAAATCAAACAAATACTGCAATTTAAATATCTGATAAGCCTATTAAAGGAGAACGAAATGTGTGGCATAAAAACTTTAATGCACATTAAGATAGCGAAAGTGCCTTTCAAAAGCTAAGCAAAGTATTAAGTGACATGGAAAATTTTATTAGAAACAAATTAAAGAAGAATGAAGTGTTACGTGATAACTGTACTCCTCTATTGTAGTGAATACTGGACAAACAGAGATTTGAAGTATCAGAAATGTGGTTCTACAGAAAAATACCGAAATAAAATAGGAGCAAAGACAACGTTTTAGTGAAAATAGAATCAAAAATAACACTTATACTTAACATCAGAAAGAGACGGTTTTTATTTTTAGCACACATAATGAGGAGAGAAGGTTTAGAAAATTTGATAGTCCCATGACAGATGAACAGAGAAAACAAGCATAACCAGCAAATGGATTGCGGAATAAAGGTTAGGAGAGATAACAAAAAGACAATATTTATTAAGAACTACAAAAAACAATATGCGGTGCAGTGGACATCTGTTCAGAAAGTGAAATCAGAGAGCCGAGTTCGAATTCCAATTGAATTCGTTGCATTGATTTACGCGCAAATACATTTGGGAAATGGCAACCTACTGCGGGAAAATCTTCTGTCCTCGTCAGTCATAGATGAAAAGAAACATGATCACTCAAGCGTATATCTCGAATGGCACTGTTAACCTTCCCGGAGGCTAATAGTATTTGTGGAGAGTCAAAATGCCTATCTGTAAAAAAATAAAAAAATAAAAAAATAAAAAAATAAAATAAAATTACAGAAGCATTTACGTCAATGACCTTTGCTCCACTGGGAGGGATGAGAGTTTAAAATCAAAGAACAAGTAATTTTGGTGAGCCATCATCGTCAACGGAGCACAATTTACTATTAAAAAATAAAATAAAATAAAAATAAAACAAAAACACATGTCGCAGTACAGGAAAAAAACCATTGATTCCTGATAAATGACTTTGTTTAGGTTTTGGTTATTAAAAAGCATTAGAGAATCGAGAAGATCTGAATGAGAGAGGGTGTGCATTTATTAAAGGGGTGGCTGAACCTTACCAGGCTGTACTGCTCTCGATGGCTGAGCGGTCTAAAACACGCCGAATCAGATGATGGTTTCTCCTTTGAAGGGTGAGGGTGATTCAAGCGCTGTCAGAGAAGACATTTTCTTTACTAAAACTCTCGAATATGAAGACTGATAGATAAAATTTACACTGGGTGCATAAAAAAATACAGGACGTCTACTCAAATAAGGGTATCTCCGCAATAACGTTTGGCGTAGGTAAAAATAATGTAGGATAAAATATAAATTGATTCATCACCCACCATATATATATATATATATATATATATATATATATTCTAAACTTATGCATATGTTTGCATGTATCTGATTCTCTCTCTTTTTTGTTCTCTTATAATATGAATATACACAAAAATAGGGCAAGACACAGTGAGAGAGCATAAGGTTATTAATATATATATATATGTGTGTGTGTGTGTGTGTGTGTGTGTGTGTATGTATATGTGCATATTCATCTGTATGTTTGTACGTGTGTATGTGTGTCTAAGGAAAAGCACGAAAACTTTTTGAACGGTAAAGCGTAAGTAATATGTCAGTTGATAGAAAATTTGAAGCAAAAATATCTCATTCTGAATGCCGAAGATGCCACCCACTGACGGCTGGGTTGCACAAAAAAGTCTTCTCACTGCAGAGAAGAAAAACAAGTAGATGGCAACAGGATTGAGCACCGCATGAAAACAGCCGTTTAGTGTACGTCTATCTGTGCATCTCTATGTTATAATATACTAACCTCCAACTTGCACCTCTTAATATATATGCTAATCAGTCGATACTGAAATATAGATAAACATACCGATATATGTGTGTGCATATCTATATAGATATATAGGTTTCATTGAAGATACCATCCGGAATATATCTGCAGAGAATATAAGTATGCCATTCTTAAGCATGTGGAAAAAAGTCTAAAAATAATGGAACCACGAATAATAAAAAAGAAAAAAAAACATCAATCAATAGTGTCAACTATGAGTACCGCCACCATGTCAGGCCATATTTGGAAAATAAAATAAACACTCTAATCACACTTGAAACAGAAATAATCTATACATTCAGTTAAAAATAATACATTTGATAGCTAACAGAATAGTCGAAAGCGCTCGGAAATAAAGAACATTTGGACAATTTTTACACGCTTTATGTCCAGAAAATAAAACAAAAAATTTAAAAAAATCAGTGTTCATATAAAGAACACAAGAAAAATTAAATAAAAATTTTAGTAGCAGTACCTTGACAGGCTTCTTCAATGAAAAGTATAAAAAAGAGATTGCTGCCCAAATACACATTTATTATATATATATATATATATATATATATTTGATCTGAAGCATTGGGTGCTAAAAACTTAAAACGTCCAATTAAATTATAGTTTATAACCACTTTAGATAATGTGTTGAGTTTTCCTACACACACACACACACACACACACACACACACACACACACACACACACACATATATATATATATATATATATATATATATATATATATATTAGTCATCCACATACAAGATTGTTTCGGAGTCGCTACCCCCTAAGCCATAGGCGTATTGAATCGGAGGCGGTAAATTTTAACGTGTTGTATATAAGCAGTGTATACATACGCCACTCACCGAAAGAACTCAATTCATTTCTGAAAAGTAATGTTTACATCGCAGAAGTGGAAACTGTTTTTAAAATTTTTTTCTCTAGAGAGCTCAATCGTAATGAGAGCATAATATATTAGTCATCCACATACAAGCGTGTTTCGCTGTATCGCAGGTCATCAGTGTGTCTCGACCGATTTTGACATCAGTCAGAGAGCCTACTCCTAACCAATCGGCACACGGCACAATCATAGACTAGCTCCAAATGTACACAAACGCCAAATGTAAATTAATCGCCATTTGCCGTAAATTTTCCTTAAACTTAATAGCTAAAAACCGAACGATTTTAGATCATATGTTTATATGGACATTTGTCCTTGTTCTGATGTGAGGAACATGTCTTCAAAGTTTGATAGATTATTTGTGATACAATCTGTATAAATGATGTTTGCCCTCTCGTTAAATAAGTATGAAATCATTGAAATTTCAACATAACTTAATATTGTTAATCATCGGTCATGAGACTAGCAATGACTGTTGAAATCAGCAATAACTTAAATACATTTCCACAGAAACACCAAAAACAAAATGTTCCAACTGTGTTGTTCCTTTGTGAACTTCATAAGATCTACTTAACTAAGTACATAATCCTTCTTAATTCCGCTAAGCCTTCTCAGCCCTCTGCTCACTTTTCACATGTCAGATAATTGTTTTGAAAGAATGTTTGTTTATTTATTTATTTATTTTTAATCATCTCACCCCAAGCAAGGCATTCCACTGCCACTGTTGCGCATGGGGCTACATAGGGGAAGGTAAAGAGAAGGAGTGGTTAGACATAGGGAATGTCAGGAGGAAGGTGACAGATGAGTAAGGATAGCGAGGATGAGGGTTGGGCATATGGGAAGAGTGTTTTTTTTTTTAATCATTTCACTCCAAGCAAGGCATTCCACTGCCACTATTACGCATTGGGGTTACATAGGGAAAAGTGATGAGAAAGAGTGGTTAGGGGGGTTACATAGGGGAAAGTGATGAGAAAGAGTGGTTAGATATAGGAAATGTCAGAAGGAGGCTGATAGACGGGTAGGGATACCGAGGATGAGGGTTGGGTAGATGGGAAGAGTGTTTGAAAGAATAGATGCGAGTTAGTGTGTTAGGAGGTGTCTATTGATCTTACATTTAAACTCGTGGAGATTGTAGCTGTCGGGGAAGCAAGTATGTGGAAGGGAATTCCACAGGCGGGAAGTGCGAGAAAAGTAGCTGTTGGAGTAGAAATTGTGGTTACATTTTATCGGTTTCACTGTAAAAGGGTGGGACCTAGTTGCTAATCTAGTATCTCATGCAAATTCGTACTTAGGGGGCACCAGTGATCTAAGTTCATCGGAGCAGAAGCCGTTGAAGTATTTATAAAAGAGGCACAGTGACTGCAGCCGGTCTGCTAAGTCGGTATCGATGACATTACAGATTCTCCGTTATTTATTAATGGTCTATGAGGATATCAATGATTGTTGTATCTGCGTTTGGCGGACAAACACGTATACACGCTTGATAGACGTATTACGACGCATACGGATTTATACTGCCACAATTTCTGTTTTCTTTGTTTTTATCACTTCAAACATAGCAGTCTCTGCAAATCCCAAACTTACCCTCGAGCGTAATTCTCTCGCTAATACATTTCAGGTGCACCCACTTAAGACAACAGCCACAGACCACAGAATACATGTTATCCAAGTCCTGCCTACATATCTCTGTGCTGACGATCTCGAATATTATATATATTATAAGTTCTAAAACACTAAATTTACTGGTGATGGTGTCTAATTTACTGGGATCAGCACAATAACCTTAGTGTCTGTTTCAATATATATAAATATATTTTGAAAATCTCCAATATCCTTACTATTTTATCCAAAATGTTAAGAGAAATGCATACAAAATCTACAACAAAAACGATAATAGCTATCATAGTAATTATAACAACAAATGCAGAAATAGCAACAATGATAAAAATAATAAGCTACATAAAAACGGCTTGCCAACAAACTCCATAATATCTACTATTCAACGCAAAATATTCAATCTTACTAATCTAAACTTATTTATAAATGGAACTTTGTCTTCCTGTGTATCTGTGTGTGTGTCTGTGTGTGTGTCCGTTACCTATAGACTCCGAAACGGCTGAACCGATTTTCTTGAAAATTGACACAGTTGTACTATAAGAGACTGCGAATATTCTTAGCTAGGTTTTACGTCGAAAATCGATAATCGAAAAGATCGGGTTATAGGAGTGGTCCGATTTTAATCAAATTTGATACACTCATAGACAAAGACATGTCTTTGTCTATATATATATATATATATATATATATATATATATATATATAAAAGGCAAGATGTTTGTGTGTGTGTGTGTGTCTGTTTATCTGCCTATATATCCATATTTTTTAGGCCTTTTATTTTAGTTTTTGCTTCGGGTTTGGTTCTAAGTAGGTATAATTGTAGTTCTTAGTCTCAGCCTTGATACCATTTATTCAGAGAACTTATTTAGCCTTCAAAATTCAGTTTACGACGAAAAAACTTATTTGATATCGATATCAGGAAATCAAAATTTGACTTACATCCATTCATTTTTCTTTCAGCCTACGGTTTCGGTTTAACTGGACACAACTATTGCCTTTTAGTATTTCGTGCCAACGTCCAAAGAGTCTGAGCTCCAGAACCATGGATTAGTTTTAAAGCTTTCATTATACCCGAGCAACGCCGGGCTATACTGCTAGTATAAAATAATGACGAATCCATCTGAATTTTTTTAGATATGATCAAACCAGAAATTCTCATAACAGTAATTGTGAGGCAGTTATATATAAAATAAACTGCCATAGCTGTTTTTTACATTATATTGTTGAAACTTGCAGAAATAAAGAACCGTCTTTATAAGAAAGATCGCCGACAAAACAATTTGCCCAGGACTTTAGTAATGTACAGAAATAATTTAAATCATAACTAAAAACTTTCCGCGATGATTTGACTTCAACTCTATAGCCTATTTTTCGCCAGAGACGCAGGGTCACAAGCCAACCACTGCCTCTTTAAAAGTACAGGCAAGCCGCATCCCTGGATTGAGCCAGTTAAGATCTTTACGGCTAAGACCCACCATTCCACGTACATAGGTAGAACCACACCCATTCCCTTCATATTCCATTCATATCAAGTTCTACTCAGGCAACTTCATTCCAAGAACCACTGCTTTGTGAAAGAGACTCCTGAGAGGATACTTCATCGACAACTACTAACTTAACCTCTTTAAGTTAACCGTTATTTTTCCTATATACTCGCATAAAGTCTGCCTCTTCTTAGCCTCATACAATATCATCACTGAGTGGCTCTTCATCCTTGTATTGGTTGAACAATTAGTGTTGTGGATTCCAGGTTAGGAACCGCACAAAATAATGAATAACAAAACAGATATTTAAGATAGAAAAATAAGTTATATTAAACGTGAAAATACAAACTGGAATGCAGGAATACGATTAGTAAGGAATATATAATATACAAGTCTTTGAAGTGAATCCGTGGTGGAATTAGTATGTCCGTGTCTGAGTGGAGCTCAGGGCTACTGTGACTACTGACGTGTAACTTCGGTATCTCTCGGTAATCTTACTGTTCTCTATGGTTTGGATCATGATCTCTCTATGGCAGGAGTATATGTATACTCACGTCGAGTCCATTATCATCGAAAAAGGGGAGATCCCACAACAATTAGTAAAGAAAATCTACTCAGTATTTAGCGTATGGAGATGTGTTTTGTTGGACGACGTCCCCACTAAAATTCATAAGAGGGACTCTGTCGTTCTCTCTACCGTGCTCGCCTAATGAATGTCGGTAGAGGCGAGTGTTACCTTTCGTTTCATGATCGTCCTCGAGTAAATTCGCTTAAAGGAATATAACAAACCCGACTGGAAATCGAACTCGGTCCTCATTATCCGCACATCCAAGCTTACAATCTATCAAGTTAAAATGCTGGCACTGATCTTTATTTTTTAATCGTTTCACCCCAAGCAAGGCGGTAACGCCACTGATGCGAAGGGGTCAACATAAGAGAAAAATATTAGATAGGAGGAGAGTAAAGAGAAAAACGAACCAGTTCAAGGGAGCAAGAAAAGAATGGGAATACAGGTGTGATGACAGTTGCAAAGGTAGAGAAAAAAGAAAAGATATACAGTGTGATGTAGAAAGAACTGGAATCAAGTGGTTAAGAGATGGGTATTGACATTGCATTTAAATTCCTAAAGGTCGTAGCCGTCAGGAAAGCAAGAATATGCAAGAGTTCTATAGAGTTCTAGAGTTTTGCATTCGGTTGACCTAACTGTGAATGGGTCAGACCTAGTTGCCAGTCTGGTTGCACGAGTAAACTCATGTTGCAGGGGCACCAGTGACTTTAGTTCGTCGGAGCAGAAGCCATGAAAATATTTACAGAACAGACAGAGAGAAGCCATATCCCTTCAGTGAAAAGTGACTGGAGTCGAGTTGCCAAGTCGGTACCTATCACATAACTGATTCTCCTTTGGAGTCTGTCGAGAATACTGAGATGAACAGCAGGGGCGGCTGGCCATATATGACAGTAGTATTCCATGCACGGACGGATGGTTGATTTGTATATGTGCAAGATGGATTCAGACGGAAAAAAAAAACATCCAGGCCCGAAACAGTGGATCCCTGAATTGAATTCAACTTCGAGCGTAATTATTATCTAGAAAAAGAGACCTGCAGATGCTTTATGCTTGCATATGCAAAAGATAATAAATGTAAGAACAAGTAAAAACTTTACGATTTATTCACTCCGGAGTAATGAATATAGAATTTAACTAAGCATAGTCTGCCACAAGGTCAAAATTATGAAGTTTTTAGTGAGGATCGAACTCAATTATAAGAAACGTAGCCGGACGACTGCGTTAACCATTACACGACGTGAATGCGTCTCCGGGAAAATGAATATAATAGACCGTGATTTAAATTGTATAAAATAACTGTGAAACTTTAAAGTGAAGTATTTTTTGAAAAGGTCGTAATTGTACACTCAGAAAATGTCAAACTATCTTTTTCCTGTCTTTGCTTTATTTTTTTTACTGGAAATATCTTGATTTCAATATAGAAGCGTATGAAACGTTAGCAGCATCTACAATATCATACAAAATAACAAATCCAATTTACACGAATAGTCTTCTTCTTTTTCTTCTATTTCTTATTATTGAGCAAGAGAACAACACGCAAAGAGACGCTAAAGTACAAATACGTAAAGACGCCCCAGCCAGACCCCGTCAACCCCGCCGCAGCCCCCCAAAAATTTATTATATTCATAGACCGAAAATTGCGTTCCAGGATAAAACAGACTGTCGCTACTCGGTGTGAATTTCAGTGTCCACTTTTATATTTAAATATTTGTCCGTGCATGGAATACTGCTGTCATATATGGTCAGGCGCCCCGCTGTTCATCTCAGTGTTCTCGACAGGCTCCAAAAGAGAATCAGAAATGTGATATATACAGAATTGGCAACTCGACTCCAGTCACTTTTTTTACTGACGGGATATGGCTTCCCTCTGTCTGTTCTGTAAATATTTTCATGGCTTCTGCTCCGACGAACTTAAGTCACTGGTGCCCCTGCAACATGAGTTTACTCGTGCAACCAGACTGGCAACTGGGTCCCACCCAGTCACAGTTAGATCAACCGAATGCAGCCGACAACGCTACTCTACTAGCTTCTTTTCTCACACTTCCCGCCTGTGGAACTGCCTTTCATATTTCTTGCTTTCCTGATGGCTACAACCTCCAGGAATTTAAATGCAATGTCAATACTCATCTCTTAACCACTTGACTCCAGTTCTTTCTACATCACACTGTATATATTTTCCTTTCTCTCTACCTTTGCATCTGTCATCACACCTGTATTCCCATTCTTCTCTTACTGCTTTCTCGGACACCCTCTGTAACCGGTTCGTCTTTCCCCTTACTACTCTCTTATCTAGTCTTTTACTCTCATGTAGCCCTCTGCGCATCAGTGGCGTTACCGCCTTGCTTGGGGTGAAACGATTTAAAAATAATATATATTTGAATATGTTATATTTAGTGAGCAATTTTACTCATGAAGATACCATATCTCAAAACTAAACAGTGCCCAGTAAAAATAAGAGTTAAATTCAGAAAGACACGATACAATCGTTGAAAGCTATTGACGGCTGATGTGGCTGAAAACTTCGAAAGAATTTCTCCACATTTCATAAATCCCCACGTTCTTTGAAAAGTAAAATCACTTGACGCACAAAATCAGCAAGTTGTTTAGCCGCTCGTGAAGAGCAAAACGAAAGACGAAACCTGTCCAATAATAACCTTTAAATCACGAATCACAAGATCGAGCATTTTATTAATCAATCATAAAAAGACCAATCAGAGTTAAGTAATAACGCGAGTGCCGAATGATTATTCAAGATCATTAATATTCAATAAATTTATTCAAGGTCAATTTTTTAAAATTTTAAGCGGAGATAAAAAAAAGTAGCCCTTTTTTGCTGTGTTTGTCTTGTTTTATTATATATATATATATATATATATATATATATATATATATATAAACAAGACAAACACATACATCATACGCTAAAAGTATGCCTCCTTCTACCGAGCTCAGAGGTAGAAACGCTGACTGACGCCAATTCGGTCGGGTTTCAATCATGGGTTAAAAGCAATCGGATGTCTAACCGTACTTATGAGCTGCGAAACAGATCTGTCTGTGAATGACTATATATATATGTGAGTGTGTATCAATTGCATTATTATCCATGTATTTATGAATTATATATAAATATATTATTTTTATTATTAATTATTACTTAAGAACATGTACAAAATACAATTATTTTCGACATTGAAAAAACAATGTCTCATCTGGTAGTCAATAATGATGATAATAAACGTTTTATTGAAAAAATTATTAAATAGTGTATATAATACTAAATAATACTAATAAAACTAACAATAATGATAATAATAAAACAAATAATAATAATAATAATAATAATGAGAAAATATAGATAATAATGGAGGAAATAGAAAAAATCGGGAGAAAACATAATTAAATTAATTATGAAATAAAATAAAATGTACTTCATATAGAGAAAAAACAATAATACATTGTTAAGAATAAAAAGAACTATCTTTAACTTAGTTAATAATATCTATTGGTATTTTGGATTCATGAATTATATATTTGTGAAACAAATCTGAAGTACTGTAATGTTTGAATCGCGTGTTTATGGTCAGTAATAATCTTATCAATATGTTTTCGAAGTCAGTCAGTTAAGTGCCATACGTGATACACGCTTGGGCGATCATGTCTCGAAAGAGACATGACTGACTGTGCAGAAAATTATCCCGCAGTAGGTTGCCATTGCTTTCTGCGGTAGACTGGTTGCCGACCAAGGCTATAGAACCCAATCTGTACTGTTATTTAACCCATAACTGGAAGGAATAGACAGATTAATACCATTCCCAAGGGTATTTGCGCGAAAGTGAATGCAATGAATTCAGCTGGAATTCGAACTCGGTTCCCCAATTTCTCGTTCCGAGCCGATATCCAATGCACCACAACGAGTACTTAATCCTTAAAAGGTTATGTTCTTTTTTTAATCAAAATAGCATTTCTGGAATCAAAATTGTGTTCTACTTTATTTCGATTTAATACAATAGAGTTGGAACGTATGTCGAAAAGTAAATCTCTTTTAAGTTCGTAGATCCGCGCTTTTAGATTTGATGATGTTTCCCCTATATATACATTACTGCATGGCAGACACTATATTTTGTAAATCCCGGCACTTAAATTGGTGTTTGGTGTCTTTTATAATCATCTGACAATCTCACTAATAGTCTTGGAGATGGTGGTAACGATTCTAGCTTTTAAGATAGTTAATTTGTTTGTGAGTTTATATAAAAAGGGGTTGAAAGTTAGTATTATTAAATTTGTGTGATTTTGAGGGCATTTTTTGGTTTTGTGTATTTTATAAGCATGTTTTTTGATGTTGAGAATGAAATGGTGTGGGTAATGGAGAATTTTAAATGTTTGTTTAATATATTTCTCTTCTTAAGATAGATAATAAAAGCAGGTGATACCATCATTTAATCCCCATCTCAATAGGAAATTCGCCAAGACTGACAAAGTGTACGGGGCTGCTGCTGTTGATACGGACTTCTAGACTGCTACGTGATGTCAGTTCTTCAATACGGCTGTGAATGCTGGACAATATCATCGAAAATGAGGACAAAACTGGAAGCGGCCGAAATGTGGTTCTACAGAAGGATGCTACGGATATCGCGGACTGAGCATACAAGCAACGACGAGGTGTTAGAAAGAATGGCAACAAAAAGGAAATTGATGCTGAGCATCAGGAAGAGACAACTGAAGTTCCTGGGATATGCAATGAGGAAGGAGAGCCTGGAGAACCTGATACTGACTGGACAGATAGAAGGAAGGAGAGACAGAGGAAGGCAGCGGATAGCATATTTGCAGGGACTGATCAGGTGGATGACGGAACGGGGGTTGCCAGGAGCAACAGGAGCAAACATACTAAGAGCCACAAGGGATAAGGAGACGTGGAGAGCCATGATCGCCTACGTCCTGAAGGGACAGAGCACATAGAAGAAGAAGAAGAATCTGGGATGTCTTCTCCATGAGAGCAAAACAGTGTGCCACCTTGGCCTCAGATTTTTAACTGACCTGAAGTGGAAGGACTGCATAGGATTTATAGCAGCATCTATTGCTGGAAAAGTTAGGTTACTGTGACTTGCCACAAGGTTTTTCCCGTTAGAATCTATCTTGCATATTTATAGATCTATTATTCGTCTGTGTATTGAATACACTTGCTAAATCTGCTTGATGTTCTTGATAGAATCCAAGGAAGGATCTGCAATGAAATCGGTCCTAACCTAGCATCTCGACATCCGTTACTTTCTAACCAGAGGCTTACGGCCTACCACGTTGAATACACCGGTTCTCGCTCGATCACCGAAGTTAAGCAATGATAAGCCTGGTCAATACTTACATAGGTGACCGCTTGGGAATACCAGGTGCTGTAAGCGTTTAGTGACGGATGTGCGTTGTGGTGCAGTGGATATCGGCTCGGAAAGAGAAATCGGTGAGCCGAGTTCGAATTCCAGTTGAATACCCTGCATTCACTTAAGCACTGGTACCCTTGGGAAAGGTATTAATCCGTCCTTTCCCTCCAGTTATGCGTTAAATAACAAGGGTAGCACTTGGGGACCCTGCCCTTAAAAACAAATCCCAATGAAACTTGATACTCGAAAACAAAAATGTATTACTAGACACAAAAACTTATATAAAACAACAATAAATTGTTGAAAGAAAAAGGTATTACCAGCAATAAATAAATAAAGTTTAGTTGGCAATAAATGACCCGCCGAATTGATATGCCATAAAAACAAAATAATCAACCAAACTTTCTCACCAACGTGGCATGGCTTCCCACTGTCTGTTATACAAATATTTTCACGCAGCTGTTTTTTTCCTCTCATTACCGGACCACATGAATTTAAGCATTCTACTACATTGGAATCCTGGTCTCACCCTTTAACCGTTGAAATAGTTATATGTAACCGTCACTTCTACTCCAAGAGTTTCTTTTCTCGCATTTCCTGTCTGTGGAATTCTCTTCCGTTTATTTGCTACCCTGATAACTACAATCTCCAAAAATTTAAATGCAACATCAATTCCCATCTATCTTCTTGAACCCCATTCAATATTTATCCTTTCTTCAGTATTCCCTGTACTAAATCTTTTCTCTCACTGAAACCCCCTGAACATTATATTTAATAGATATTCGTCTTTGAGTAGATAGTTTGTTTTTCCATAATTAAACAGTACATTTATATATATTCGACAGGAATATTGCAATAACTCCATTCATTATATATATATTGTCATCCGCAGACAGATCTGTTTCACTGTATCACAGCTCATCAGTACGGTTAGACTCCGATTGCTTTTTAACCCAGGATTGAAATATATATATATATATATATATATATATATATATATATATATATATAACATATCACACTTGGTATGTAATCCAGGTAAATTCCAAAAGAGGCGAACTCAAGAGAACTCAATGTTAAATTCATTTATTTAATTTAACAGAGTAATATAATCTAAAATGAATTTTCAATTATTACTATGGATAATACACATTTCACTGCTTTGATGTTATTATCGCGGCTCGTCAGACCTAAATGGTACAATTGTCAGGTTTTGAAAGTGTCCATATTAATCAGAAGGTGGAATGAAGCAGCATCGAGTCTAGATAAAAAAAAATCCGTGTTTGGCTATGAATTCAGTCAGTCTGTTAAGTGCCATACGTAATACACGTTTGGGTGATCATGTCTCGAGAGAGACATAACTGATTGGGCTGAAAATTTTCCACAGTATGCTGCCATTACATTCTGTGGTAGACTGGTTGTAAACCCTATAGAATTCAATGTGTCCTGCTATTTAACCCATAGCTGGAGAGAAAAGAGATGGATTTATACCTTTTCAAAGGGTATTTGCTCGTATGTGAATGCAACAAATTTAACTCGATTTCGAACTAGGCTCTCGATGTTTCATTCCGAGCTGATATCCACTGCACCACAATTGCTTTTATTTAAATTCATTCCATAAAACAACTGAGACCCAAAAAGTTACTGAGTGCTAAGGAAACTGAGAAAACGTTATTGAGGACCTTCTTCTTCTTCTTCTTCTTCTTCTTCTTCTATGTGCCGTGTCCCTTCAGGCAGTTAGTGATCATGCAGCTTCACAATCTAATAATTTTTGTCTTTTTGCTATCTCTCCTAAACACTGGTCTGCCACCTAGGTAGGTTATATGCTGTTTTCCTGTCTCTCCCTCTTGTCTTTTATCTCTCTTGTGAGTATCAAATTTTCAAAGGCCTCTTTACGCATTATGTGCATTATAATTTTCACCTGTCTGTTTTAGAATCAGTGTAAATCTCATTTTTGTTGCCATTGTTTCTAGAACTAAATTATTGCTCACATTTTCTGTCCATGGTATTCTCAGCATCCTTCTGTAGAACGACATTTCTGCCTATTCTTTATAGAGTAGATTTTCCAGCATTCATTGCCGTAGAAGAGAGCTGATACTTCCTAGCGGTTCAGTGCGCATTTTTTTGTTTCTCACTAACTTTTTCTCTTTCTTAATACTTTGCTCAGTGAGCTTTCGAATTTCCGTGTATCCCTTTCTGTCTCCTGTTAATACGCTTCCCTGACACCAAATTGTTGCACCTGTTTGATTTCGGAATCTCCAATCAGTAATTTGCATGTTGGGCTGTTCTTTTTGCTAACAACTTTGCATTCCGTCTTCTTTTTTTCTCATTTTCCTTCACTACCTTCTGTAGGCTACGGCTATATCGGGTTGAATGCACCGGTTCCCGTCCGATCACCGAAGTTAAGCAACATTGAGCCTGGTCACTACTTAACTGGGTGACCATTTGGAAATACCAGGTGCTGTAAACGTAAGGACCAAGAATGGTCCACCGGTCCTCCAGGTTTGGGGTTTGGGGTTTGGGGTTGGGTGCAGGGCTAACAACCCTGTCCCGTAAAAAAAACAGTTTGTTACAGAAACAGCAACCAAAAATTGCTGCCCTATGCACCATTGCGTGTGATGGATAAATGATGATGACCTTCTGTAGGAGTTCTTGGAGTTCCTTTCCGCGTCTCCTATCAATATTGCGTATTGCGATTTTGGCCACCAATAATGAATCCTTCAGATTCTTTAAGAATCGCTCCACTGTATAAGTAGAAAAGATTTGGTAACATAAAGTATCCTTGTCTTACAAACCTATTTTCATTTCACTATATTTGTTGAAATCAGTGTACTGCCAAAATAGATTCTGGATTATTCTAATATTCTTAGCACCTACACTACCGGCCATAATTATTAGGCCATCCTAGTTTTTATAAAAGAAATGATGTATTTCATACTATTTTTAGTATTTATTGCCAAATGAAAATAGAATAGTTTTGTTATTATTACTTTGCAAACTTTTACAAGGCAAGGAAGCAATCATTTGTCTTTTTAACTGAGTAGATTCATACCGATTCCAAGTTTCATGAGGACACTGTTATGATGTTTCTCACTCGACGAAGTCGGCATGAATCTGCTCAGTTAAAGAGACAAATCCTTTGTACTTATCAACGCTCTATCTCCACCCTAATATCGAGCACTTTACGATAAAAAACCTACTTGCCAAAATACATTTATTCAGTTAAACAACTGAAAAAATAACCTTACCGCTAAAGATTATCATAAACACTATATATATATATATATATATACACTACCGTCCATAATTATTAGGTAACCCCAGTTTTTTTTTAAAAGAAATGATGTATTTTATACTATTTTAAGTGGATAATTCTAAATGAAAATAGAATGATTCTTTTGTTATTATTACTTTGCAAAAGTTTACAAGGCAAGGAAGCAATGATAAACTCGTCCGAACGACCCTAAATTTTCTTCATTCTTTTATTGATGAAACTGCAATATAGGTATTTATTAAATATTTATAAATTCATTTGATGCACATGTTATTGTGCAATATTAACAAAGGAATCATTCTATTTTCATGTACAAATATTCAGTCAGTTAAGTGCCATACGTGATACACGCTTTGGGTGATCATGTCTCGAAAGATTGATATTAATAGGATATATTTGGGTTTATATACACTACCAGCCATAATTATTAGGCAACCCCAGTGTTTTTTTAAAGAAATGATGTATTTCATACTATTTCTAGTATTTATTGCTAAATGAAAATAGAATTGTTCTTTTCTTATTATTTACAAGTCAAGGAAGCAAACATGAAGTCATCCGAATCACCCTAAATTTTCTTCATTCTTCATTGATGAAACTGCAATATAGGTAATTATTAAATATTTATAAATTCATTTGATGCACATGTTATTGTGCTGTATTAACAAAAGAACCATTCTATTTTCATTTAAAATTATTTACTTGGCAATAAATACTAAAAAATAGTGTGAAATATATAATTTTTTTAAACACTGGGGTGGCCTAATAATTATGGCCGGTAGGGTATGTCAAAGTTATCTAGTAGTTATAGTAATTCTTTGTGATACACTTTATCTAACGTCCTTGCATAATCTATAAAATATAGTTTTGCATCCTTTTTTCATGAACACAGAATATAACGATTGATTTGCTTTTAAACTTTTGAAGGCTGTAATTGACTAGAAATTAAGAAACTGGAATATATTTCCACAGGTGAAATGTGTAAGATAAGAACATGTTAGAATAAAACTCACAGTTATATTTAGAAAATAGTAAACTGATGAGACCTAGCTGCCAATCTAGTCTTCTTCATGAGCCGTGGCGCTTCAGAACGTAGGGGATCATGGACCTCCACTTGGCTCCCTGACTCTTGTTCTCAATGTTTTTCTTCTTGGTATCCCTTCTAAACTACGCTATCCATTTGTTCAAGCCTATCAGCATGTGTCACACTGCTTTCCTCTGACCCTCATTCCTTCTATCCGTTCCGTGAGTATTAGATTCTCTACGGCTTCTTTCCTCATTACGTGTTTCAGGGACCTTAGCTGTCTCTTCTTGATGCTAAGTGTTGTGGCAATCTCCCTTTTCATAAAGATGGACTCGTCCAGAGTATACGTATACTGCTGCTATAGAAGCGAGACTGGAGAGTGCCGCGTTTTCTCGCAATAATTCCATTGACACTGTCAGCTCTCTGCCTTCGGGCGGAGAACTTTAAACCAGTCGTGACTCCACCGATGGGTAGAGTCACGACTGGGAAAAATTAGACATATATTTTTGGCCGGGCTATATAGCCCGTAGAACCTACGTAAAAAGAGCCTTGTGCCACATTTTACCTTAGTAGGGGGGTAAATAAATACCGAATACCGCGTTTTCGCGCAGTATATCTTTTGACATAGTCAGCACTCTGCCTTCGGGCGGAGAGCATTAACCAAGTCGTGGCTCCGCCGAAGGGTAGAGTCACGATTGGGTAAAATTAAATAGATATTTTTGACTGGGCTATATGGCCCGGAGAACCCACGTTAAAAAGGCCTAGTGGGGAGGTATAAATGAATACGGAATACCGTGTTGTCCCAGCGAGTTAACCGGAGAATACGAGAGTCCAAAGAGTGATTGGCAGTCAGTACACAGTAGTTCATAGTAGCTCTGTGCGCCACTCATCGAGAAGATTATTACGCGGTATCCGTCAGCCTCTAACGCGGACATACTCAATATAATACGGCTTCACTTCCAGAGACTTGTACATATACTTTTTACTAAACCCCATTTCTGGATTGCTTAAATCTTCATTAAATTCTGTATCCTTAGGTTAATATACTAATTTTCTGTCTCAATTACTGGTCGTTGTTCTTTTAATTGTGCGGGCCCCATTCCCGGAATCCACAACAAAACTTATGAGAACAACCCTTATGAAAATATACATAGAAAAGTCCCAAAATACTTTGCGAATGTAGAAAAGTGATTAAAACCGAGATACCGGGTAAGGATTTATTTTGAACCACATACAATCCATCAGATTTTCTGTTATGCTGAAGGAATAATGTCGAGAAATAGACATTCAAAGTTTCTAAGATGTCAAGTAAGAAAAATCTCCATCTATTCTGTCCTAGAGAATTTTCTTAATATTCACTGTAAAAATAGTCTTTTTTGAAAGATAAAGTGCCATGCTATAGTTTTATAATTGTTTGCTATCTCAGAATTTGCTTTGTGGAAGAGACTCCTGAGAGGTTCCTTCCCAGATCACTACATTATTAGCCGTTTCAGGTCTAGGATTAAATAGTCTTTTATGGAAGATAAATTGTTATGCTATAGTTGAATAATTGTTGGATATCCCAGAAGTCGAGATAACAGATCTTATCTTTGCAATGCTTGAATGAGTAAGCCCTTGAAAAAATGCAAGTAACACATTTACCAAATTTTAATTCACATGATAAAATCCTATTGCATTATTTATATACTTAAACGAAAGGTCTTTTTTGAAGATATCGATATCTATTTTTGCCTTTACTGTACAAACAAAATAAGCATATCCCTAAACTTTTTTTTAATTAAAAAGTTAAATAAATCCTCGCTTCTAGTAAGTCGTGACGAAAACTGAAGGTAAAATATTTGATTATATCATGTAATCATTGCATCATGTAATCATTAACTAATAGTATGGTACCCAAACTGAGAAAGAACTTTTATATACCACACTTAGTTTTGTTTGTCAAATGGGCACAGGTTTTTAGCTTTTAGTGAAGATCGAATTCGCAACTGTAGAGTAATATGTGTCTGAACCCAGATGATGCCAGAATAGATTTTACCTTCAATGTTTTTCCAGACCATAAAAGAAGTAAGATGCATCAGCGAGCTGATCTGATAAATGACGCAACCTGGAGTGAAAATGATTGCTTTAGTCAATGTCACCGGCCGTCCTCAACGTTTAAACGCGTGGATGACCCGGCTGTACCAATAATGTACATGACTGGGAATAACACCTACTCCAAAGGGAACAGAGTCCCATACATCCTATACCAAGAATATAGAGTCCACATTCGGAGAAGGCGTCAAATAGGTGGTGATTGACGAAATCTGGAGTTAAATATTAGTGGAATTATCGCGTTGCTTAGGGTGAAGTGATTATAAAAACAAATTTTAAGTATGGAAGAATAATTTTGGTAAAAAAAATGTTGGGGAGTCACCCCTATTTACACACTCTATGGACTCTTCCATGGTATACAAATAATCCTGCATACAGAGAACGGGTTGTTGTTGTTGTTGTTGTTGTTAGAGTTGCTGAGACTCTTCAACTATAACACTGTCAGTTATCTGCCTTCGGGTAGAGGGCGCTCTCTGCTTCCGAGCAGAGAGCAATAACCCAGTCGTGGTTCCGCCGAAGGGTAGAAGCACGACTGGGCAAAAATAGACAGACATTTTTTGGCCGGGCCATATAGCCCGGAAATCCCAGTCAAAACTGACCATGTGTCACATGTTGCCCTTACTGGGAAGGACAACTAAATATAGTTGTTGTTGTTGTTAGAGTTGCTGAGACTCTTCAACTATAACACTGTCAGCACTCTGCCTCGGGTAGAGGGCGCTCTCTGCTTCCGAGCAGAGAGCAATAATCCAGTCGTGGTTCCGCCGAAGGGTAGAAGCACGACTGGGCAAAAATAGACAGACATTTTTTGGCCGGGCCATATAGCCCGGAAATCTCAGTCAAAACTGACCATGTGTCACATGTTGCCCTTACTGGGAAGGACAACTAAATATATTTGTTGTTAGAGTTGGTGCTTGTCAGAGCAGTTGAACCGCCGAATCAGCAAGAATATAGACTTATTAACCGAACTTCTTTGTATATATTTGACTCCTACTAACAAGTATTCTTGAATCTACTAACCGTGTACAGTTTGTATATCTTTTGTTCAATACAGTTACATTTTCCTCTCATATCTGTTTTGTGTTATTTTTATATTGTGTGGTTTTCTAAACAAGAATCCACAACATAAAGTCAGGCAGTAATTGTATGGTTACCGCCCTTGAGTTAAAATTAAAGGCAGAGTGATTTTTGGAAATCTTTTATTTTTTCCTCTGAACACGTTATTCGTTTTTTTGTTTTTCCATAAACCTTTCACCGGAATTGATTGTTCATTGTTGTAGACAACCTGAATTCTCAAACCTTTCGAGTAATTTTTTACAAAGCCCATGCCTTTTTCCAGCTTTTGCAACGGACTTGATGTCAACTGAATATTGAATTGAACTTTCAATACCTTCGAGATATTAATGTTCTTTATTCTGTACTTTTCTGCAAATATGCTTTCTTACTGCGATTATTGATTATTTTTAGCTTAAAATCGATGTCTTATTCACCCGGATGAGTCCATAAAATTTTGTTTGTCTAGAAGAGAATACCAGGAGTCTTCAAAACGACAATTCTTTCCACCCTGACTGCTCCTGTCATTCTTTATCTTATAGAGAGTGAGATCAGACGGTAGAACAGCGTTGAGGAATTATAGAAAAATCGAATAGTTTTAAAAAACTCAAAAGTAACTTATTTTTGTTCAGTGTTTAGGCTAATTTGAATTTCCACATTCACATCTATTAACCAATCAGCAACATCAATTGTAAGTGCGATGTGACCTTTGAAATTTTCAAACTACTATACTTATCGCCCTCTACGAAATTCGTAAGATCACGCCAGAAATATTTCACTCCTTAAAATAGATATTTAAAAATTAGGAAAAAAATTATCAACCAATAAATTCTGAATTTAGTAAAATATAAATATTCGTGATGTTGAGTTAGTTATTCAGTTTTCTCCTTTTCCGTAAACCTTTCACGGCGGTTGATTGTTCATTACTGTTGACAACCTGAATTCTCAAACCTTTTGAGTAACGTTTTTTTTACAAATCTCGCCTATTTAAAAGTAAATTAAGCACACTTGAAACATATGGGCTGAGGTTGTTACAAACGTAAATCGTAGTTTAACGTATTATACTAGGATTAACGTTTGTAAACAAACTCAGCTATCGTTCACTAACTGCTTACTGCTGCTTACTAGAAAATTACATGCATTCATAAAACAACGTAAATACTTGACATGTAAACATATTCTGTTTTGTGTATCATAATAATACAGTTCATAACAGCTTCTTTTCTCGCGCTTCCCGCCTGTGCAATTCCTTTCCACATGTCTGCTTTCCCGACAGCAACAATCTCCATGTATTTAAATGTAGGGTCAATAGACACCTCCTATCACACTAACTTCCAATTATTCTCCCAACACTCTCAACATCTACCCAACACTCATTCTCGGTATCCTTGCCGCCTATCACCCACCTTCTGACATTTTCTATATTTAACCATCCTTTCTCCACTTTATGTAGCCCCTGCGCAATAGTGTCAGTGAAATGCCTTACTCGGGGTGAAACGCTCATAAAAAAAAAAATTGGTTGTATTGTAAAGACAAACAAAAATATTTTTGTGTGGTTGTTTCGCAATGACTTTTTGTAATTTGGTTCTTTCAATTTGAAAGAAAACGAATACTCAATGGTAGTTATTTCTTCAACTTCGCACGCTTTTTATCCTTATAAGTGAATATTGAGGTTAAAATCAAGCGGCTTTTTTGGATCGAGTTTCCAGTTTCTTCTAAAGTCTTTTCATGTCGTTTCTTTCTTTCAATTTGAGACAAAACAAATACTCAATAATACATTTTATTTAAATTTGTAGAGCCGTCTTTAAACATAATTTATGTCTTCGTTTTTATACGCCTAAACAGCTACAAGGTAAAATAATAGAGTATTACTGTGCTGGAGCAGTTCAATAATCGCTTTCCATCCCTGAAATTCATTTACAAAGGCATTTGCCAACTTTCAGGCAGTTCATGCAGCCAAGCCGCCCTTAAATGTAATGCTCTGTATTCCTTTAGATTTTGTCGGTATAGCCAAGAGATGGGAGGCGTGTAGCGTGAACAGTGCACGGCCTCCAAATACCATCGCTCAGGCCTGCGACCTCTAGAGCAGGGGTCAACAACCTACGGCACGCGTGCCATGAGTGGCACGCCAAGTAATTTCTAATGGCACGATTTGTTGAATTACGGAAATCTGTAGAAGAAAAAATTAGAAAAGTCAGTTGCTGTTCTCAACTGCTGGACATCGCTTCCGAGACCTTTCATCTTTTTGAAGAAAATTGCTTTTGCCATTCGTTCGTCTTTTAGTTCAGCTTATTCCCATGAGCAAATTTTCTCCCACATAAAAGAAGCGTTAAGTTTGAAACAAAGTTACCTAACACCTGAACATTTAGAAAATTGTGTAAAACTCAAAGTAACAAAGTGTATTGCCGATATTGATCGATTGGCTAAGACTATGCACAGGCAAGAACAAAAAGATAATTGTTGTGACAATCTCGTTAATAATAAGAAATAAAAAAGAAACTTTAAAAACGGCTTATGTCTAATAATGTGGTTTAAATAATATTGTATATATTACTATATAAAATATATTCTAGAACAGGTATATTTACCTTGACGTATAAAAATAAATATACTGCTGGCACACTGAATGATTTTAAAACCTTCAGTTGGCAAATACCAAAAGATTACCGATCTCTGCTGCAGAACTCACTACAGTTTTGTCATCAAAGGACTGAATTGTAACCAGTCACAGGAAGTTTATTACGCTTTGTCCGCGATTATTTAACTCTAATCTTCCAGCCTTTTTTCCCGTTAGGTGCAAGCCTACCATCGCTACTCTATCGCCACATTCATGACAAATATAGCTACATTCCTCAATTCAACTAGTTCAGGCTTTTACAGCTAAGCCCCACTATGTCACGTACACGGGGTTAAATCAACCTCATTTTCTTCGTATTCCATTCATAAGAATGATTTCAAATCAGGCGTCTTTTTCTTGAGAACCGCTGATTTGTGGAAGAGACTCCTGAGAGGTTTCTTTCCAGATCACTACACACTTAACCTCTTCATGTCTAGGATTAACCGTTATTTGTCTTACATTTTCTCACAATCTGTTTACTTCTCTTACTTCCCTAAAGCATTATCATTCAGTAACTGTAGTTTGAACAAGTCTCTATTGTTACGACGTCATTTGTACAAGTCAAGATACCGCTGGTTCAATTCACCGTACTTGATTTCTGAACACGACACAACAATCTTCTACTTTTTCTTCTTCTTCTTCTTCTTCCTCCGGACCGTCTCCTTCGACTGCTCTAAAAAAAAATGTCGACTGTTAAATTCGTGATCCATTTATCTCTCTCGAGCAGTCCATGATTTGCATACGTGTGAGCCTCCTTTTCGGTTTTCCTGCGCTCACGTACAGTCATTCTAGGCTTTGCCGCCATGTTGTTTACCTCGACAAGCACACGCTCCTCGACCACAAAAGATACAGACAACCCTAAGCTTCTTGCTTCGTCTGGGATCGTGCTCACCACAGTAACCCTCGACTCTAGTGGCTTCTAGGACTTATATTAAAGAAAAGTTTAGTTCACACTCCACCCACGTCTATTGAACAGGTTAAGAGGCTCATCCCTTGTTCCCTGCTTAGGATGTGGTTTCTGGCTTTATCTTTTCCAATCTTTTCACTATTACGTAGCCCCCTGCACATCAGTGGCGTTACCGCCTTGCTCGGGGTGATACGATTAAAAAAAAAGAAAAAAAAGAAAGGCAAATATGCTTCACAATAGGAGTATTTTCTTTTCTTGCTGAGAGCTCTACAGTCAGTCAGTTAAATGCCATACGTGATATACGCCTAGGCGATCATGTCTTCAAAGAGACATGACTGACTGGGCAGAAGATTATCCCGCAGTAGTTTGTCATTGCTTTCTGCGGTAGACTGGTTGCCAACCAAGGCTATAGAACCCAATCTGTCCTATTATTTGACTTGTATTTAGAGGAGGAAGAGATGTATTATATCATTAAGTAGTAATTAATGGGGGATCAGTTTATTACTTCATAACAATATAAAACTTATCCCCCACTTTATGCCCAGTGTGTAGCCTTAATCACGTTTTCATCTATTATCAGTCAGTTAAATGCCATACGTGAAACACGCTTGGGCGATCATGTCTCGAAAGAAACATGACTGACTGGGTAGAAGATTATCCCGCAGTAGGTTGCCACTGCTTTCTGCAGTAGACTTGTTTGCTAGCCAAGGCTATAGAACCCAATCTGTCCTGTTATTTAACCCATAACTTGAGAGAAGAGACAGATTAATACCTTTCTCAATAGTATTTGTGCATTAGTGGATACAAGTTGTGGTCTTTTGCCATACTAAGCTAAATTTCGAAAATACCGAAGAGAGAGAGAGAGAGAGAGAGAGAGAGAGAGAGAGAGGTGGAAACAAATGACGACCAAAACTGCTACACACCTTCCCCGTTTAGCCTTGGACTGTGATAATCTAACCTAAGAAAATACCAAACTCAAATAAAAAGAAAAAAGGCTACATTTGTAGAAGCTCCGTATTCTCTACGGGGTTTTGAGTAGATACATAAGCAGACATCGAGGACTGATTCTTGCATAAGCGAGCGACATTCACGAGTCCATCAGTGAATATCTCAGACACGCTTTATCGAGGAATTGATATTTCCTGGTATTTCAGGAATATCGCTCGATCTCAGTTGGGTGTTGTGCACACCCGCCTCCCGCTTCCTGAAATCTGCCTTCGTAACATTTTCACGTCTCTTACAAATGGTCGGCGAGGCACGAAAGGCCCGGTTGGTGGCGAATAGAAAAACGGGTTTAAATTGAGTTCTCGTCCGTTTATTCTTCTTTGTGCCTTGTCCCTTCAGGACGTAGGCGATCATGGCCTTCCACGTTTCCCTATCCCTGGTGGCTCTGAGCACGCCTTCTCCTGTTACACCGTGCAATCCTCGTTCCGTCATCCACCTGATTAGGTACTTCAAATATGTTATCCGTTGCTTTCCCCTGTCTCTTTTTCCTTCTATCTGGCCAGTTAGTATCAGATTCTCCAAGCCCTCCTTCCTCATTGCATGTCCCAGGAACTACATCTGTCTCTTCCTAATGCTCAGTATTAGTATTTTCGTTTCCATCATTTCCAAGATCTCATCATTGCTCACATGCTCCATCCATGATATTCGTAGAATCCTTCTGTATAACCACATTTCAGTTGCTTCAAGTTTTTCCTTCATCTTTGATGATATTGTCCAGCATTCACTGCCATATTGAAGGACGGACAGCACGTCGCAATCAACTACTCTCTTCCTAGTTTCTAGCGAAATTGTCCTGTCTCTTAACACCTTATTCAACTTCTGGAATGCTTCCTTCGCCATGCCAATTCGCCTTCGGATCTCTGTGTCGCTCTTTCCGTCTTCTGTTATAACGCTTCCCAGGTATTTAAATTTTTGTACTTGCTTAATTCTGGTATCCTCGACGTGTATTTGGTATTTTGGGCCGCCCTTTTTACTGATGACCATGCATTTAGTTTTTGTGCAGTTTATTTTTAGTCCTTTCTTGTTACTTTCTCTTGCTATCTTCTTTAAGAGGTTTTGTAGTTTCCTTTCTGTGTCTGCTATCAGCACTGTATCATCTGCGTACCTTTGTCGTTTAACTGTTAAGTATTTGGGAGAAACTTTCCAAATCGAACTTTCTCGCTTCTAGTTCTAATTTGACGTTGACTGTGACCTTTTGAGCTTAGCGTCGGCTCGAGTGATTGTGTCGAGCTGACCACTTTTCTTTCAATAAAAATCAGGTAAAAGTATAACGTTTTAAACAATACATTATAGCAGCAAACGTGAAAAGTTTACTGTTTGCTATTTTAATTTTCGGCTGAATCATAATTTTTTAATGAGATCTATGCCTATAAACTAACAGTAAAAATTCCTCTATTGTATATTTAAATATTTGAGACTAGCATCATAACCCGGCGTTGCCCGTGCAAATCAAAACATTTTAGTAGTAGGAGAAGCATTAAAAAAATCTATTTTCTTTTGTTTTGCGTAAACGTGATTTGATGTTTTGTGTGACAATCTAAACAACATTACATTTGTTTTTGTTTCAAAATTATGGGGGAAAATGTTTACATTTTTTGTTGACTAAATGAATGTAACATAAAAATAAAAATTATTTTGTTTTATTGAAATTAAAAATATAAAATACTATTACACTCTTAGTTCAGAAATTTTCGAAGAATATTTAAAAATGTAAACATTTAATTTTAGAGGAAAAAGTTACATTACTGCCACACGAATTACAGACAGTTGATTTCCTGCATGAAATATTTAGCGAAAATAAAAAAGCTCAATTTTCCCTCTAATTTTATTTTCTCAAGTATGAAATATTAAATCTGAAAAGAAAAATGACTTAAATAATTAAATTAACCATTGGCACTTTTTTTTTACATATTTTGTTTTTGTTTGAAAAAACACATTTTTAAAAATATTTCTTTTGTTTTAAAATTACGCGGAAAAATATTCACATTTCTTTGTTGAACAAATGAATTTTTAAAACGTCGGAATAAATGTTAAATGTAAAGGCTCAATAATGAAAAATTATTTTAGTCGCGTTTGACTCGTGTGATTTGATTTTTGTGACGTAATTTTGCAACCATCTTAGATGTTAGATGTTAAACGGAGCAAATGTAAACAATCGGCTCCATTGGCCAAAAGTGCGAAAGGGAAAATTGCTGAGCTTAAACTCAAAAACTATGTGTCGACCTGGCTTCTCTGTAGATATGTGTCCCTAGAAAGTTTGAAATGCGTAGCTTAAAAAATGTAGGCGTGCATAGAGAACAGTCACACACTGACTCACAGATTGCCTTTTATATATATAGATTAACAAGTTTAACAAAAACTTGCAATAACAGTCAGAAGAAGAAGACGGTAAAAATTAAAAAAAAATTAAATTGATAAATATTTCAACATCACTGAAGCAGACGATAAATACATGATTCCGTTATCGCATTTTCTATAGCTTCTTTCTTTCTTTCTTTCTTTATTTTCCATTTCTTTTACTAAAACGAAACAGAATATATTTTTTCCGTTTTTGGGACACGACACAGGTAACTTATTACAGGCTTCTCTGTAGATATGTGTCCCTAGAAAGTTTGAAATGCGTAGCTTAAAAAATGTAGGCGTGCATAGAGAACAGTCGCACACTGACTCACAGATTGCCTTTTATATATATAGATTAACAAGTTTAACAAAAACTTGCAATAACAGTCAGAAGAAGAAGACGGTAAAAATTAAAAAAAATTAAATTGATAAATATTTCAACATCACTGAAGCAGACGATAAATACATGATTCCGTTATCGCATTTTCTATAGCTTCTTTCTTTCTTTCTTTCTTTATTTATTTTCCCTTTGTTTTACTAAAACGAAACAATATATTTTTTCCGTTTTTGGGACACGACACAGGTAACTTATTACAGGTTTATCGGCGCAGTCAAACAATAATGGTCCATTATTTATCAGAGGTAATAACATTGCGTAACGCATATGTGAATTAACTAAGGGTCGAAGAAACAGGCAAATTTAAGATAATTTAAAAAAAAAACAAGTTTTAGCATTAAATTAAAAGTGTCACTGTTTTTATCACAGACCCAGACGACGTTTTTGGAGTGGGTGAAAGGCGGTTTTCACATTGTAGAATTCCGACAAAAACAATCAAAAACATTACAGATCTAACAAGAAGCAGATAGCTTGAGATAAATATTGATCTTTCATCCGAAATAGATTGATAATATTTAAATTTATATATATATAATCTTTATAGAATTATAACCTTTTTCTCTTTCTTACGTTCCATAATTTTTCTTTTAAATGTATCTTGAAGTAATCGTTCGAAATAAGAACCATCTGGTGTAGATCTCTTAATCAGGCATTAGGATTTTATTTTTACAGTTTTACAGTCACAACGGTCGATTCAAGGTTTGAAAACAGTATTTTAAAAAAATCAATGTTCCATAACTGGTGTCTTATAGATGTGTTTAATGTTTGTCCACTTAGAAATTCATTCAGAGTTCCGATCAGAATAATCGTTTATCGTTGAGGAAAATGATTAGCAAACGTATTGAGGGGATGAGTGGGGTAGAAAGCGATAAAAAATATGAATGTAATGAAGAAGATGACTGTGAAGCAAATGAAAAACAGAAAGTAATAAAGAAGGAAAGACAGAAAAAAATGAAGAGAGAAGGAAAGAAGAAAGAAAGAAAGAAAGAAAAAACAAAAAAATGAAGAGAGCAGGAAAGAAAAAAGGTAAAAATGAAGAGAGAGGAAAAAAAAACAGTAAAACGAAAAGAGAAAGAAAGAAAATTGAAATGAGAGGAAAAAAAGGAACAGAAAATGAAGAGAAAAGAAAGAAAGGAACAGAAAATGAGGAGAAAAGAAAGAAAGGAAGTGAAAATGAAGAGAAAAGAAAGAAAGGAACAGAAAATAAGGAGAAAAGAAAGAAAGGAAGTGAAAATGAAGAGAAAAGAAAGAAAGGAACTGAAAATGAAGAGAAAAGAAAGAAAGGAATTGAAAATGAGAAAAAAAGAAAGAAAGGAACAGAAAGTGAAGAGAAAAGAAAGAATGGGACTGAAAATGAAGAGAAAAGAAAGAAAGGAACTGAAAATGAGGAAAAAAGAAAGAAAGGAACAGAAAATGAGGAGAAAAGAAAGAAAGGAAGTGAAAATGAAGAGAAAAGAAAGAAAGGAAGAGAAAATGAGGAGAAAAGAAAGAAAGGAAGTAAAAATGAAGAGAAAAGAAAGAAAGGAACAGAAAATGAGGAGAAAAGAAAGAAAGGAAGTGAAAATGAAGAGAAAAGAAAGAAAGGAACAGAAAATGAGGAGAAAAGAAAGAAAGGAAGTGAAAATGAAGAGAAAAGAAAGAAAGGAACTGAAAATGAGGAAAAAAGAAAGAAAGGAACAGAAAATGAGGAGAAAAGAAAGAAAGGAAGTGAAAATGAAGAGAAAAGAAAGAAAGGAACAGAAAATGAGGAGAAAAGAAAGAAAGGAAGTGAAAATGAAGAGAAAAGAAAGAAAGGAACTGAAAATGAAGAGAAAAGAAAGAAAGAAACAAAAAATGAAAAGAGAAAGAATGAAAGGAAAAAATGAAAAGAGGAGGAAAACCAGGTAAAATGAAGAGAGAAGGAAAGAAAAAAGCTAAAAATGAAGAGAGAGAAAAAAGAACAGTAGAATTAAAAAGAGAAAAAGAAAGGAAAACAATAAAAAGTTAATATCTTCCTTGTCGGATGTATTCTATGAAAGATGTTTGAAAGAAAGGTTAGAACTATATATATATATATATATATATATATATATATATATATATTACAATGAATCATAAAAGCATTATGTCATTTACATAAAAACTAATAAATATTTTATCAAATAAATGCAACGAACAGTAGGTTTTAATCTCTCTATTCTTCACCTTGCTTATGGATAGAAAGAGAGATAGATAGAGAGATAGACAGACAGTGCGAGAGATATGAACAGAAGTGATCAAAATGAAATCAACATAAACAGAATTATATATATATATATTAATTATTATTTTAGAATATGTGCAAACTACAAACTACTACAAAATTACATTTTGTTTCGACATTGAAAGAACACTGTCTCATTAGGTAGTTAGTAATAATGTTAAACGTTTTAATGAAGAAGAAAAAATAAAAAAGAATTTTTGGAATTTTTGTTTTTGTTACGAGTTAAAACGATATTAACAATGGATGTATGAGAAAGAGGGAAGAAAAGATTAGAAAATAAGATGAGAAATCAAGAAAAGGAAAAGAAAGAGGAAAGGGAAAGATACAGAAGAAATAGAAAGTGAAGAGAAAAATAAGTGAGAAAATGTAGAGAGGGGAAGAGCCAATGGAAACGGCTAAGAGAGAGAAATTTTAAATTTGGACGGAAGTGAATTGCAGACAGATATTGACATCGGTTGCACGGTGTCTGTGCTAAAAATATTTACCCTTTTAAAAAAAAATTACTTCTATATGAACGTTGCAATTAATTTCTTTGTTCTTATTCATTTGGATATAATTAGTTTTCGGTCATGATTAAATTAAACCAGTGCACAGTTGTATTAGAAAGTGTTCAAGAAAATTATATTGTAGAACTTTTAGAACCTGGTCGGGCAGAATTCTTTTCTTCGCTTCAATTGTAGATTGGAACAGATTGATATAGAGGAAAGTATAAATGATTTATTTTAATCATGTAATAGAGTTAGTTTTATTCTGAAATGCCAATTTTGATAAAATGATGATGAGAAAAGAACGCCCAAGAAAGCGTTCGATTTTCCCTGAATATCAGTACTGCGAAATGTGACAGAACATTTTCATCAGCGTCTTCCCTGGCCATTTTAAGCAATCAGATTAATATTTGACTATCCAGATGGGTTTAATAATTGAAATTATTACTAATGTGACAATTTAAAACTGAGATTTAATTTTACTAAATGGAGCTTTCTTTCGGTCTATTAAAGAACAACTAATTTTTGTATGATTTCATATTGACTCAGTATATTGGACATCAGAAAAATCCATTTGGCAATTCGAAATAGTCAGATTTTAAATTAAGCTGGGGATTTATGAATTTTGCATTTATTTCTTATTTTTGATCGGGGATATAATTTCATTTTTTAGCATTTTAACATTTAAGAAATTTCGAATCGAGTATTCATTTCAGTTTATACATGTCCATGAATATTCTACAGAAAGCAGCAAGAGAAACCCCAAAAGAAAAAAACTAAACATAAAATTCAAGAAAACTGAATGTATAGTCATCAGCAACAAGAAGACCCCAAAATACCAACTGCAGATTGGTTGTTGTTGTTTTATGGCATATCAACCTCGGTGGGTCATTTATTGCCAAATAAATTTTATTTATTTATTGCTGGTAATACCTTTTTCTTTCAACAATTTATTGCTGTTTTTGTGTCTAGTAATACTTTTTTTCTTTTTGAGTGCCAAGATTCATTGGGATTTGTTTTTAAGGGCAGAGTCCCCAAGTCCTACCCTTGTTATTTAACCCATAACTGGAGGAAAAGGACGGATTAATACCTTTCCCAAGGGTACCAGTGCTTAAGTGAATGCAGGGTATTCAACTGGAATTCGAACTCGGCTCACCGATATCCACTGCACCACAACACACATCCGTTACTAAACGCTTCCAGCACCTGGTATTCCCAAGCGGTCACCCATCTAAGTACTGACCAGGCTCAACGTTGCTTAACATCGGTGATCGAGCGGGAACCGGTGTATACAACGTGATATGGCCGTAAGTCCAACTGCCGGTCGGAGAAATTAAAATAAAACAAGTAAAAAAACTGAAATACATCGGTGCTATATGATATCTGTCCTTCTGTAAGGCAGCGAATGTTGGACGATCCCTTCAAGAACGTTCAATTTTTATCAGACGTTCTGACCATCTTAAATCAGATATATTTTTTTCATTCTGGGCAGAAGTAACTCGACGTGGTGTAATGGTTAGCAAACTTGTCTCGCTAGAAATTATTACAACTGAACAGTGAGTACGATTCTTACTGGGTACACCGTACTTTTGGCCTTAAACAAAGTATATATATATAGTGTATCGAGGCAGCAGATAATTTTCTAAACATATACTGTTAAATATAAGAGAAAATGAATGTCTATTATGTTTAATCATGAGCTGTTCTAAACATCGTATTTTGTTTTTAATTTCAGGTGAAGATAAACGCAAAAATTCTCCAAAATTTGGATAATTTTTTATTAAGTTGGTTCTAAACTTACGGTTCACATGAGCCATTTTCAGAAAGATTACAAGGACGTTAACATAAAAACATCCCCCATCAGCGACGATTTTATCTTGTGTTGACATAAAACTTTGCTAAGCAACGATAAAGGTTATCAAAATCGCAAACGCAGTTCGTAAATTGTAACCTTATTTTGTTTCTTATATTTAACAGTATATATTTAGAATATATATATATATATATATATATATATGGTTAAATAAAATAAAGACAAGAGGAAAACTGTATTTTAAATCGCCTACGCGTTTCGTCCTGTGATGGACTTTATCAAGTCAAAAAGACGAAATGAACTTTATTCTAAATTACGTATCTATAAACAAACAGTGTTGGTAACCACAAAGACGCTCACAAATCATTTCAAAAGATTAACAGAATATTTTAGTTTTTAGAATTCCTTCATGTGTAGTACAAAGTCACGAGATATTAAAATGAAGGGAATTCAACCGTTTTCTTTGAAACTTTTTATTATGTATGTTAGTCTGTTTTATGATTCCTTCATGTGTAGCGCAGTCACGAGATGTTAAAATGAAGGGAATTCAACCGTTTTCTTTGAACTTTTTATTATGTATGTTAGTCTGTTTTAGTATAATTTCCATAAGTTAAGGTGAGATTGAGAAAAATCCGGGGCACAAATTGATGTTTTGGTAGTACTGGATAGTGGCGCTCTCGAGAACTTTTCTTCTGAATAAATTGTTTATTCTTTTTATTAGTGTGGCATTTTTAAAATCGAAATTGTGGTTGAATTTATTTCTGTGAATCACTAATGCATTTGTAAGATTATTATTAATGATGTCTCTTTTGTGTTCATATATACGTTTTTTTTTTTTTTTTAGATTTCTACTTGTTTCTCCGATGTAGACGGAGGAACAATCCCGGCAATTTATTCTGTATACACCTGCTTGTTCGTCATTTTGATGTTGGTTATTTTTAGATCTGGTAATATCCATAATAGTTTTCGAGGTAGTTGTTACTATGTTTGTGTTTTTTATATGAGATAGATTGTTTTGGATATTAGATGCAATGGAGTTGGTTGGTAGTATGATGTATTTGTTATTGTTTAGATTATTATTGTTAACAGTATTTCATTTGTTGTGGTTGCATTTATTATGTGCCTTTCTTTTTGCATTGTGAATAAAGTGATATGGGTAATGCAAGTTTCTGAATGTGCTTTCTATGTATTTTTCTTCTTTTGTTAAATATTGGGGGCTGCATATTATATATATATATATATATATATATATATATATAGGAGAGAGAGAGAGAGAGAGAGAGAGAGAGAGAGAGAGAGAGAGAGAGAGAAAGAAAGAAAGAAATAGATATGACTTGAATAAGATAGTAGGACTTTCGGCGTTTGAAAACCAAGTTTTCTTCTGGGTGAGATCGGATATTGTGTACTGCAACTAAAAACAAACATTTTTGTTTTCATTTTCTTCCTTATTAATATAGATGAAACACTTCTGATTAGAGTTATAAAAATATTAATTTCATTGTTAAAAAGTGAATAGGGATCCAGCTTGTTATATAAATTCATTGTAAATTGATCTCCCCCTACGGAAGTCAAAATAAATATGCTCAGATTTCTTAAAATGTAATTTTGTCTTGAACTCTAATCTCTAGTTCTCTTTTACTATTAATTAAACACTCCAAAATTCCAATTTTATTTCTAATTTTTTTTCATTTGAAGAAAACATATCGTATGAAAATATTCGATTTGAAATCCATCACTCAGTTAAGTGCCATACGTGATACATACTTGGGCGATAATGTCTCGAAAGAGACATGACTGACTAGGCAGAAGATTTTCCCGCAGTAGGTTGCCATTGCTTGCTGCGGCAGACTGGTTGCCAGCCAAGGCTATAGAACCCAATCTGTCCTGTTATTTGACTCATAGCCAGAGGGGGAAGAGAGGTATTATATTGTTTAATAGTTATTAGTGGGGGTTCAGTTTATTACTTAATAACAATAGAAAACCGATCCCCCACTTTACGACTAGTAGAAGACTTAATCATGATTCCAACTATTATATTCAGCCAATCAGTTAAGTACCATACGTGATACATACTTAGGCGATCATGTCTCGAAAGAGACATGACTGACTAGGCAGAATATTATCCCGCAGTATGTTGCCATTGCTTGCTGCAGCAGACTGGTTGCTATCCAGGGCTAAAGAACCCAATCTGTCCTGTTGTTTAATCCATAACTGGAGGGAAGAGACGGATTAATACCTTTCCCAAGGTTATTTGCGCGTAAGTGAATACAAGGAATTTAACTGGAATTCGAACTCGGCTTCCCTATCTTCTCGTTCTGAACCGATATCCACAAGGCAGGGGGTTACATAGGCGAAGTTGAAGAGAAAGATTATAGGAGGTGTCAGGAAGTGAGTAAGAGAAGGATGACTGTGGCCGTAAAGTGAGGGATCAGTTTATATATTGATTATAATGTAGAATTGATCCCCAACTTTATATCCACATTATAATAGTATAGAATTTTTTTTCTTTTTAATCATTTCACACCAAGCAAGGCATTCCACTGCCACTATTGCGCAGGGGTTACATATAGAAAGTGGTGAGAAAGCGTGGTTAGGTATAGGAAATGTCAGAAGGAGGGCGATAGACGGGTAAGGATGTAGATGGGAAGAGTGTTTCAGAGAATGGATGTGTGTTAGTGTGTTAGCAGGTGTCTATTGACCTTACATTTAAACTCCTGGATATTTTAGCTTTTGGGAAGCAAGTATGTGAAAGGGAGTTCCACAGGCGGGAAGTGCGAGAAAAGACGCTGTTGGAGTCAAAAATTGCGGTTACATTTTATCGGTTTCACTGTAAAAGGGTGGGACCTAGTTGCTAATTTAGTATCTCGTGTAAATTCGTATCTAGGGGGCACCAGTGATCTAAGTTCATCGGAGCAGAAGCCGTGAAAGTATTTGTAAATATCTCATGAATAATGGTCTATTCCGTTTTGATTGCGAGGAAAGACGGAAAAAACATATCAGGGATGCTGTTTGGTTTCAATGAAAGAAAGAATGAAAGAGAAAGAGACAGAGAGAGAGAGAGAAGGTGATAAGTTCTGATGTCTAACGTAAACTTTATTGAAATGAAAAAGTTTGTTAATTTTGAATATTTTTATTTGTATACCCTTATGCTTTAAATATTGACATACAGGCATCCTTCTGATCGTAATTATAAAAAAAATATTTTAACCGCGAATATTTAACTATGAAACCGGGCAATTTGAACGGGTATTTACTTGTGCGTTGTGGTGCAGTGGATATCGGCTCGGAACGGGAAATCGGGGAGCCGAGTTCAAATTCCAGTTGAATTCATTGCATTCACTTACGCGCAGATACCCTTGAGAAATATATTAATCCGAGTCTTCCCTCCAGTCATGGGTTAAATAACAGGACAGATTGGGTTCTACAGCCTTGGCTGGCAACCAGTCTATCGCAGAAAGCAATGGTAACCTTCTGCGGGATAATCTTCGCCTAAGCATGTTTCACGCATGGCACTTAACTGACTGAGTTAATTGTGAAATTCGCGATTACTTTATTTATGATTCACCAAAAAATTAAAATTGAAAAGCAGCCAATTTTTTTAGAATTATTCCTCGAATTATTCAGACGTGTATCCATTTGTTCCAGTGTCCTTAATGAAGCCGCACTGTACTTGCTGTCTTCTCGATTTAATTCTCCAACGGCTCTAATCATCGAAACCCGGATGATAAACTTAGTTGTATTCCCCGTGATAGTCATACTGACCTCGCATTCCTTCGCACATAGTGTCTCCGGAAGCGCTATGAATATATTGTTGACCATGCTCACCATTGTTTATGAATATAGAATACAGCGCAGTACGTAATCTGTTCAATGAAACAACGTCAACGATTAACACTCACGAGTCAGACACTCGACTGAATCGGACTATATCGCCAATACTTGGAAAATATGGTCGCCTTTTATACACGTCGCATTGAATATTTTGAGCTTTCTGATTGGTTAATCCTTCTATTTGTGAACTATCAAATGAGTCAGCTCATGGCTGGCTCACTAGTATACAAGGATGCCCAAAAACTCCAACATATATAACACAAAAACCTATTTGAATATACTACCTGAGATTAAAAAGATTCTATATGCAATGATCGTTTCTGTTTTTTTTTTTTGTAGCAGCGGGGGCGGGGAAGCCTGTTATCCCTGCATCGTATGATTCTTTTAGTTTTGTCCAAAAATTCTTAATTAATCCCAAGAAAACTTCATATAGTATTTCTAACAATTTCTGAAAAGTTATGGTTAGTCAAACTTTGAAGTCAAATACCTCAAATTTTTTTAATCGATTCACCCCAAGCAAGGCGGTAACGCCACTGATGCGCAGGGAGCTGCATAAGAGAAAAAGATTAGATTGGGGAAGAGTAAAGAGAAAGACGAACCAGTTACAGCGGGTGTCCGAGAAAGGAGCAAGAGAAGGATGGGAAGACAGGTGTGATGACAGTTGCAAAGGTAGAGAGAAAGGAAAAGATATATAGGGTGAATTTACTTGAGCCACAAGATTAGCAACTAGGTCCCACTCTTTTACTGTGAAACCAATAAAATGTAAACGCAAATTCTACTCCATCAGCTTCTTTTCTCGCACTTCCCGCCTGTGGAATTCCCTTCCATTTATTTGCTTCTCCGACAGCTACAATCTCCAAGAATTTAAATGTAAAGTCAATAGTCATCTCCTATCTCACTAACCTGCACCCTCTCTCTCTCGTACTCCTTTCTGTGTCCGCTCCACTCTCATCCTTCTCTTACCCACTTCCTTACACCCCTTTTAACCTGTCACTTTTTCTCATAACTTTCCTTCTATGTAACCCCTTGCACACCAGTGGCAATCGACTGCCTTGCTTGGGGCGATATGATTATAAAATAATTAAACAATCCTACGATTCTTTCTTTCTTTCTTTCTTTCTTTCTTTCTTTCTTTCTTTCTTTCTTTCTTTCTTTCATGCTTCTTTCTCTGTCTACTCCACTCTCATCAGTATCCTCATCCTTCTCTTACCCACTCCCTGATATCCCTATAACCTGTCACTCTTTTTCATAACTTTCTTCCTATGAAACCCCTGCAAAATAGTGAAAGTAAAATGCCTTGCTTGGGGCGATATGATTATAAAATAATTAAATAATCCTACGATTCTTTCTTTCTTTCTTTCTTTCTTTCTTTCTTTCTTTCTTTCATGCTTCTTTCTCTGTCTACTCCACCCTCATCAGTATTCTCATCCTTCTCTTACCCACTCCCTGATATCCCTATAACCTGTCACTCTTTTTCATAACTTTCCTCCTATGAAACCCCTGCAAAATAGTGAAAGTAAAATGCCTTGCTTGGGACGATATGATTATAAAAAATAAAAAATAAAAATATAGGCAGAGCGTAAACTACTAACGTACTAAATCGTTAACTAAAGGAATAATGGAATGAACAGAATTGTAATATGATATTTAACATCAAAGAATATAGTAAAATCGAGGAAAATTTCAAATGGAACAATGCCAGAAAAACAACAAAATTGTTGATATCTGCCGAAATAATTGATAAAATACGTCATCTCAGATCATAAAGAATTAATCAGGAAAACCCTTTTAGCGTCTTTCTTTGATGCAATCATCATTTAGTTATCGTCTGCTCATCAGTTGTTCGGTAACTAAAGTGAAACAATACAGTTTTAAGATTTATAATCCGTTCATTGCAATAATTAACGTAATTACCTTCTCAAGCCAGAAAAGCGAAGCGCTGTCGACTTTCTTTACTCGTCAATGCAAACATGTTTTATTCATTTGCAATACTGTTAATTGCATTTTTGAAAGTAATGAAATATTTTCGAAACAGGCGGATAAAATAGGATCCGTCGATATTGCTTCCCTTTGAAAGTAAGAAAAGAGCCGTTGAAATCAATCATCAAAATTTCTGCGGATATTTGCTTGAGAAACTTATTCATATATCATAAAATAGGATCTACTATTACAATCAATCAATCAATCTATCTATCTATCTATCTATCTATCTATCTATCTATCTATCTATCTATCTTTTTTCCATTCTTTCTAAGTCTGTTTCTATCTATCTATCTATCTATCTATCTATCTATCTATCTATCTATCTATCTTTTTCCCTTCTTTCTAAGCCTGTTTCTATCTATCTATCTATCTATCTATCTATCTATCTATCTATCTATCTATCTATCTATCTATCTTTTTTCCATTCTTTCTAAGTCTGTTTCTATCTATCTATCTATCTATCTATCTATCTATCTATCTATCTCTTTTTCAACTTCTAATATTTATTTCCTTTGAAATAAAATAACTTGTTTTGTCAAGTTGAATTAACAAAAAATTAAAAGATTATGTTGGATATGTTTTATTTGAAAATAGATTAAACAGATATAGGCAACATAAATATTTAAAGAAATGATAGCAGACACGGAAAAAAAACCCCACAAGACCTCCAACAGAAGATAGCTGAAGAATGTGACAAGAAAGGACTGCAAATAAACTGCAAGAAAACCGAATACATGGTCATCAGCAAAAAGAGCAGCCCAAAATGCTAAATACAGATGGGGGATATATGAATCAAGCAGGTACAAAAATGTAAATACCTGGGAAGTGTTATAACAGAAGACGGAAAATGCGACACAAAGATCATAAGGCGAATTGACATGGCGAAAGAAGCATTCCAGAAGTTAAGTAGAGTATTAAGATACAGGAAAATTTCGCTAGAAACAAAGAAGAGAGTACTGGATTGCTATGTGTTGTCACTTCTTCAATATGGCAGTGAATGCTGAACAATATCATCAGAGATGAAGGAAAAACTTGAAGGATGCTGCGGATATCATGGACCGAGCATATGAGCAATGATGAGGTTTTGGAAAGAATGGAAACGAAAAGGAAATTAATATTGAGCATCAGGAAGAGACAGCTGAAGTTCATGGGACAGGCAATGAGGAAGGAGGGCTTGGAGAACCTGATACTAACAGGCCAGATAGAGGGAAAAAGAGACAGAGCAAAGCAGCGGATAACATATTTGAAGGTCCTGAGCAGGTGGATGACGGAACGGGGTTTGCGAGATGTAACAGGAGCAAACATACTAAGAGCCACAAGGGATAGGGAGACGCGGTCATCATTTATTCATGATTCTAAGTGGTTCATTGCATTTCTAGAACTCATTTTCTAAAGTAATTGTCTACAAAAACGGTGGATACCATTTTTTTCACATTTCACAGATTTTCAATTGATCACTAATACTTTATCTGACGATAAGGACATTATTCATTCATGATTCTAAGTGGTTCATTAGCTTTTCTAGAATTCATTTTCTAAAGTAATCGCCAATCGCCTACAAATAATACTTCTTCAAGAGAAAATTGAAAAATTGTGCGGAATATTTTAAACGGTATTATATTGTTAAAATATTAAATTTAGGAACCTTTTATTTCCTTATTTTTGTAATCTAAAATGTTTAAAATAATACTTTTCTAGATTTTTTCATATAATTAAGCCTAAAATAAGCTTAAAAATTACCCTTCAAAACTTATTTTGCTTATTCTTTATTACATTATAAAGAGTGTATTTTCATGTAACCTTTTCCTGCCGTTTAAGTGTAAATATTCTTTTCTTTCAGCTGACATTCGCAAGAAAATCAGGAATTATCTTTTTACTTCTAATTTTTCTAATTTTTTTGTTTTGATATTGTAACAGCCATTTTTAGGCAAAGCTCTTTAAAGAAAGATTTCGATTTCTTTTTTAATTGTTCTCTGATCTTTCCGTTCAACCTTTTCGCAAATTTCTAACATTGTGTTCCCATCACCCAATAACTTTTCACTATCTTGTTTTGCTTTTGAATTGATATATATATATATATATATATATATATATATACCTTTTTTGCGCCACATGCAATTAAAAATTGAATATCAATAACTATACTGTTATATATTTGTGCTTACAATAATATGAAGTGCCATTGTATGACTTTAAATATCTCACACCATCAAAGTAATTGTTGTAAATACTTCTAATAAATACAGATGTGTGAAGTTCACATGGTATATAAAGATGATTATATCCGGAAACTTTTCTTCCTAATTTTTTAAAAACGTTTTCCGATATGAAATGGAAAATGTATATTGAATCAATTGCTAGGTCTGAAGCTAGTAAGGTTGGTTAATTAATTTATTTATTTGTTTATCCATTTATAAACGTGCTGATGGAAAAAAAACCACAAACATTTCAAGCAGTCAACATTTGATTTATTTTATTTTATTTCATTTATTTGATTTACTGATTTACCTACTTTTACTTACTTATTTATAAACGACACCTTGGCCCCCAGAAACAAACTCGATACGTAAAGCCACAAATTTATTCGCCTGAAGAGAGTCAGCTTTAGATTCGAAACACGTTTAGCGTTACAAATACCATTATGGACACTTAAATTATCATAACATGTATAAAAACAACATCAGTTAATATACACTTTAAGCTAATCGTTCATGGCCTCTCACACTTTTTATTCTATACCAATTTCTCTCGTTAGAACGGCCCTATTTCTTTTACTAATATATATATATATATAGCTTTCCCTGACAATTCATGTAGGTGAAACCTAGGTTGGTTCGTCTTGATCATTATATATATATATATATATATATATATATATATATATATATATATATATACTGGATTTATCATCCAAAACCATGTCTAAACGTCTACTGCGTCTTAAACGTTTAGTTTAGATCTCCTTTCTATTCTTTTAACGATTCAAACGGACAAACTAATGTTAAATTGGATTTATTTGTTTATCGGAGAGATAATATCTATCTGATTCCACTTTGTTGCTATTGCAAAATAAATCTTTCATAATGTTTCTCAAAATCCTGTATAATTCCCTCCTATTTTTGGTGAATCCGTTGAATGTTGTCACGTACGTGTGCATGGAAATCATTGAAAGAAAAAAAAATTCCGATAAAACAAAAGTCAAAAACAAAATATGTATAATTTCAAAATATAAACGATCAAGTTAATATTCAATTTTATTTCGATTTATTTTCTTGGCCATTTTGTAATCCAACACGGATTATCCCATTTTCGTAATCCTTCAGTTAAGTGCCATACGTGATGCACGCTTTGGGCGATCATGTCTGTTTCGCTGCATGATTGACTGGGCAGAAGATTATCCCACAGTAGGTTGCCATTGATTTCTGTGATAGACTGGTTACCGACCAAAGCTATATAGAACCCAATCTGTCCTGTTATTTTCCCGCTAACTGGGGGGAAGAGACAGATTAATACCTTTCCTAAGAATATTTGTGCGCAAGTAAATGCGAGGAAATCATCTGGAATTTGAACTCGGCTCCCCGATTTCTCGTTCCGAGTCGATATCCACTGCACCCCAACGCACATCCCATAATGCTTAAGAAACACAAAAGTAAACAAAATGTCATTTTCTTCCACTTTTACTTGTCCTTCTTCACAAGTTTCAATCCTATTCCTTGCTCTAAAATCAGGTGCGTTTTATACAGGAAAATAAGCTTTTACTCTTGAAATTCTCTGATCTGTATGTATATATTTGCGTGGGTTATAGAAATATTTGGATTGGTACTCAGCCGTACGTTTAGCCAATTGCAATCAAGTTCCAATGTTCGTATAAATTGTTGTACATCAGTGTCAAAATTTTGAACATACTATGCTAAGTTCATTTTTTTTCCAGAAATTATCAGAATCTAAATCTGGTTCAGTAATCAGTAAAGTGGCATACGTGATACACGCTTGGGCGATCATGTCTCGAAAGAGACATGACTGACTGGGCAGAAGATTATCCCTCAGTAGGTTGCTAATGCTTTCTGCGGTAGACTGGTTGCTAGCCAAGGCTATAGAACCCAATCTGTCCTGTTATTTAACCAATAGAGACGGATTAATACCCTGTCCTGTTATTTAACCAATAGAGACGGATTAATACCAAGGGTATTTGTGCGTAAGTGAATGCAAAGAATTCAACTGGAATTCGAACTCGGCACCCCGACCTCTCGTTCCGAGTCGATATCCACTGCACCACAACGCAAATGTGGTTCATATCGTAAAAAGACTTTTTTACTTTTATCCTGGTATTTGTTTAAATTTAAATATTGAATAAAAAACTCCACATATCGCAAGGTTTCAAAGCGTCTGACAACACCGGAAATTATTATATATACATATATATGTATTATAAATATTTCATAGATTCTAAATATTTTGTACATTTTAAAAGTCGCGTCGGTGGAAGCTATTTTATTCAATGGAGTGTTTTTCGAGTATTTTTCAGTCTTTTTTACAGTATATATTGTACTAGTATCATAACCTGGCGTTGCCCGTGCAGCTCAGAACATTTTAGTAGTAGGACTCGGTTATATAAAAAATAGATAATTACATTAAAAAATTCTTGTTTAAAAATTGTTAAAAAATTCCATTAAAAAATCTATTTTCTTTTGTTTTGCATAAACGTGATTTGATGGTTTGTGTGAGATTGTAAACAACATTGCGTTTGTTTTTATTTCAAAATTACGGGGTAAAATATTTACATTTTTTGTCGACTAAATGAATTTAACATAAAAATAAAAATTATTTATTTTGTTTTACTGAAATTAGAAATATAAAAATTATTACGCTCTCAGTTCAGAACCTTTTTTTAAAATATTCACATTTTTTGTTGATCAAATGAATTTTTAAAACGTCGGAATAAAATTTAAATATAAAGGCACATTTTTTGTTTTTTTCTAATAAAAAATATTTTAGTCGCGTTTGACACGTGTGATTTGATGTCTGTGACGTAATTCAGCAACCATCTTAGATCTTAGATGTTTTACGTAGCAAATGTAAACAAAAGTGCGAAAGGGAAAATTGCTGAACTTAAACTCAAAAAGTATGTGTCGACCTGGCTTTCCTGTAGATATGTTTCCCTAGAAAGTTTGAATGGCGTAGCTTAAAAAATGTAGGCCAGCATAGGGAACAGTCACACACAGACTCACAGATTGCCTTATATATATATTGTATGATATATTGATAGTATTTACTAATAATTATCTTGTGTTAATTGAATTTTTGTTGTTTACGATTTATTTGTCCAATTTTTCGAAGTTTTGCTAAATTTCAAGTTAAGTTACGAAATAGTCTGGTGCTTATCTGATTGAGAAAATAATTTAATGTTGTTTTGTGACTATTAGCAATATAAGTGCAATATAAGTGCAATCTACCCAATGACAAGATAATTAATTTTATCGAGTGTTGGATTTTGGAGTTCTGTGGTAGATTAGATGTTCTAAACTTTTTATAATGAACTAGCGGAACCCGTGGAATTTCCACGGAAGAATAATTTTACTTTGTCATACTACAAATGATAGTAATGTCTTCAAAATTGTAGCTGTCGGGGAAGCAAGTAAGCGGAAGGGAACTCCACAGTTGGGAAGTGCGAGAAAAGAAGCTGCTGGAGTAGAATTTGCGTTTACAATTTATCGGTTTCACAGTAAAAGGGTGGGACCTAGTTGCTAATCTTGTTGCTCGAGGAAATTCATGTATAGGGGGTACCAGTGAGCTAAGTTCATCGGAGCAGAAGCCGTTAAAGTATTTATAGAAGAGACACATGGAAGGCACATTGCGTCGGTGAGAGAGCGACAGTATCCGAGCTGCAAAGTCGGGATCGATCACATTACAGATTCTCCGTTGGATTTGATCATGGACCCTTAGGTGGATAAGAGGAGCACCCGACCAGATATGGCAGCAATATTCAATGCATGGGCGGATGGTAGATTTGTATATGTACAGGATTGTTTCAGACGGGAAAAACTTTCTGGCCCTACACAGAGAACCGACTTTCTTAGCAGCGGATTTAGCTATGGATTCTATGTAGACATTCCACTTGAGGTCTGATGTAAGAGTTAATCCGAGGAGGCGCAGTGTTTTACTTTCAGGGAGAGAAGCCTGATCCATGTTAATGGGCGGGAGGAACGATTGTCTGTGATGGTTAATAGATAGCAGCTTCGTTTTGCAAGCATTAAAATTTACGAGCCATTTCTTCCCGCAGTCCACCACGGATTGAAGGTCTTTTTCAAGCTCGACAGCGAGGTTTGCTTTTTCATCCTCGGATAATCAGCAGCGTGCTTCTGTATTTTTTATAAAGTGAAATATTAAACTTGTAACATTGACTTCTTCTGTGTGTCGTGTTCTTTCAAGATGTAGGCGATCATGGCCTTTCACATACCCCCGGTCGTTCTTAATACCCCCCTCTCTTGTTATCTCACTCAATCTCCGTCCCACCATCCATCTGCTCAAGACCATCAAATATGCCATGCGTTGCTTTCTTTTGACCCTCTTCTCCTCTCTCCGTCCTGTGTGTATCAGGTTCCCTAAGTCCTCCTTCCTCATTACATATCCCAAAATCATCACCTGTCTTTTTTCCTCATGTTAAATATCTGTTTCCTTCTCGTATCCATCCTAAACCTCGTTTCATCATAGAATTCTATCAAAGACATTTTTTAAGAGACGTATCATCCAAAAGGTTTTATCAAAGGGTTTATATAATGGATGTATGGTCAATTTATTTTTGGAAAATGATTTGTATTTCACGCATCATCCAAGAATTTTATCAAAGAATTTTTTTTTAGAAATGTTATTAAAGAGATTGGCTAAGAGACGCATCATCAAAGGATTTTATCATTTTTTTAATAAAAGACGTATCATCAATCATTTTATCAAAAACCTTTATAAGGAACATCATCAAATACCGATTTCTCGTTTCGAGCCGATATATACTGCACCACAATGCACTTTATAAAAACTATTCGAGTAAATTGTTTTATGATACGTCTCTTAAAAACTATTTGATAAATTCTTCAGCGATAAAAAATCTTTGAAAATGTTTTTAATATTACGTCGTTTATAAAAACTCATTGATAAAAATGTTTGATAATACTTACCTTATACTTCTTTCATAAATTCTTTAATCTTACATTTCTTATAAACCTCTTTGATAAACTTTTTTCATGGTACGTCCCTTATAAAACTTTTTGATAATTTTTTTATAGATACTTGTTTTATAAAAAACTATTTGATTATACGTTCCTTATAAAAATGATATAGAATTATTTGATATGTTCCATGTAAAAACTATTTGATTATACGTTCCTTATAAAAATGATATTATAGAATTATTTGATATGTTCCATGTAAAAACTATTTGATTATACGTTCCTTATAAAAATGATATTATAGAATTATTTGATATGTCCCATGTAAAAACTATTTGATTATACGTTCCTTATAAAAATAACATTATAGAATTATTTGATATGTCCCATGTAAAAACTATTTGATTATACGTTCCTTATAAAAATGATATTATAGAATTATTTGATATGTCCCATGTAAAAACTATTTGATTATACGTTCCTTATAAAAATGATATTATAGAATTATTTGATATGTCCCATGTAAAAACTATTTGATTATACGTTCCTTATAAAAATGATATTATAGAATTATTTGATATGTCCCATGTAAAAACTATTTGATTATACGTTCCTTATAAAAATGATATTATAGAATTATTTGATATGTCCCATGTAAAAACTATTTGATTATACGTTCCTTATAAAAATGATATTATAGAATTATTTGATATGTCCCATGTAAAAACTATTTGATTATACGTTCCTTATAAAAATGATATTATAGATATTATTTGATATGTCCCATGTAAAAACTATTTGATTATACGTTCCTTATAAAAATAACATTATAGAATTATTTGATATGTCCCATGTAAACACTATTTGATTATACGTTTCTTATAAAAATGATATTATAGAATTATTTGATATGTCCCATGTAAAAACTATTTGATTATGCGCTCCTTATAAAAATGATATTATAGAATTATTTGATATGTCCCATGTAAAAACTATTTGATTATGCGCTCCTTATAAAAATGATATTATAGAATTATTTGATATGTCCCATGTAAAAACTATTTGATAAAGTTCTGTGACAATACGTCAATTATGAAAACTATTTTGTAAAATTCTTTGATGATACAAGCAATGTATGTCTTTTTGCTATACCTCTTGGTCCATGTTTTGCCGTGTCCACTTACAGAAGCTTCTTAGATATTTTTCTTTCTGATTCTAAAAATGTGAGTTTTTTATTTGCTGCTATCTATATATATATAAAAGGCAAGATGTTTGTGCTCGTGTGTGTGTGTGTGTGTGTTTGTGTCTGTCTGTCTGTCTGTCTGTCTGTCCTTAATACAAATCCACACTTTTTTCTGATTTTCACCAAACTTCGCACAAATTCTTTAGGCTTCCGACCAGGTCATGGATTACTTATTTTTTCCGATTTTTCCCCGATATCGGAAATCGATACCCTGATATCCGATCAGGTTTGATCAAGATCAAGATTTCAGCCGTTTTATCGTGGTTCTTGCTGCAGAATTTGCTCTAACTTGGTAAAATTAGAGTTTTTAGTCTTAAACATTAGTAGATCTTCTCAGACGACTCATTTTCCTCGATATCTGAAATCGATACCTCCGATATTCTATCGAATCTGATCAAAAACCGATATTCAGCCATCAATATGGCTCAGTTTTAATTTTACTCACGATGGGTACGATTAGTTTATCCTTGGATGAATTATTTGACTCTGATATTGGAAATCGATACCCTGATATCCCATTGGATCTGAGCAAAATCAGGTTTTCAGCCCTTTTATTTTGGTTTTTGCTTCGGGCTTTGAAAGAAAATTAATATTGAGCATCAGGAAGAGACAGCTAAAGTTCCTGGGACATGCAATGAGGAAGGAGGGCTTGAGAACCTGATACTAACAGGCCAGATAGAGGGGAAAAGAAACAGAGGAAAGCAACGTGGATGACAGAACGGGGGCTGAGAGACGTTACAGGAGAAAGCGTGCTAAGAGCTACCAAGGATAGGGAGACGTGGAAGGCCATGATCGCCTACGTCCTGAAGGGACAAGGTATATAAAGAAGAAGGTATAATTGTAGTTCTTAGTCTCAGCCATGATACCATTTACTCAGAGTAATGATTGTGTGTGTGTGTCTGTTTATCTGCCTGTATGTCTTTATGTTTTTCAGCCCTTTTACTTTAGTTTTTGCTTCGGGTTTGGGTCTAAGTAGGTATAATAGTAGTTCTTAGTCTCAGCCATTATACCATTTACTCAGAGAACTTATTTAGCCTTCAAAATTCAGTTTACGACGAAAAAAACATATTTGATATCGATACCAGGAAATCAAAATTTGACTTACATCCATTTTTCTTTCAGTCTACTGTTTCGCTTTAACTGGAAACAACTATTGCTTTTTAGTCTTTCGTGCCAACGAAAAAGTCTGAGTTCCAGGACCATGGATTAGTTTTAAAGCTTTCATTACACCCGAGCAACGCCGGGTTATACTTACTGTTAGCATATATATATATATATATATATATATATATATATATATATATTAGGTGCGATTGGTAAATTGTCGCAATGATTTTATGATTTCAAATATTCTTTAGGCTGAGTCTGAGCTCCAGGACCATGGATTAGTTTTAAAGTTCTCATTACACCCGAGAAACGCCGGGCGATACTGCTAGCATTTTTAAAAAATCTTCCTTGTTAGGCACACCTTTGGTATTCTCAGCATAATTCTTCAGTAGTTTTGTTCTTGATCTGTGATTATATTGTCCAGCATTTATTGCTATATTTTGATTTCCTGGTGTCAATATCAAATAAGTTTTTTCCGTCGTAAACTGAATTTTGGAGGCTAAATAAGTCCTCTGAGTAAATGGTATCATGGCTGAAACTAAGAACTACAATTATACCTACTTAGAGCCAAAACCGAAGCAAAACTAAAATAAAAGGGCTGAAAAAATACAGACATACAGGCAGACACACACACAAACATCTTGCCTTATATATATATATATTATCGATTGTTTGCACTATTGTAAGAAGTACAACCTTGAAACTTCCGAATATCGTTTCTTATGTCTTTGTATATGAATGTATCAAATTTAATTAAAATCGGACCACTCCTTCTATAACCCGATTTTTTCGATTATCGATTTTCGATATTTATCGGGGGTACCTCGACACAAAACCTAGCTAAGAACACTTGCAGACGCTTATAGTACAACTGTGTAAATTTTCAAGAAAATCGGTTCAGCTGTTTCGGAGTCTATAGGTAACGGACTCACACACACAGAGACAAAGTTCCATTTATAAATAAGTTTAGAAAGGAAGAAGGTATCTCATGACAGTTCAGCACATATTTCTTTGTTTCTAACAAAAACTTCCAGTTTATTAATACTTTACTTAGGTAATTTGGAAGGCATCTTTCGCTGTTTGGATTCTGTCTTTATTTAAAACACTTCGAAAAGGAAAATAATGAACACATACAGTAAGTGATATTTTTTACGGATACGAGATGGTATCAGAAAGTTTCCGGACTAATTCTGTAGCGCGCCAACAGATGGCGACATTATTGTGCGCCTAGTGAGAGACTTCATACGCCAGTTTGCGTTCACAAGTCGTAAAAATTGTGTTTTTGTGATCACGTTTATACTGTAGACTCGGATTTTCTCATGAATACAAAGTTGGAAAAAAGAGACAGCGAGAAATGAGACATCCTTCATGGCGAGGATCATTTTCGGTGACGAGAGTTGGGTCTTGGCGTACGACCCTGAGACGAAGCAGCAGACACAGTAGAAAAACCCTTCATCTTGACCGAAAAAGGCACGACAGACCCCCGCCTCAGTCATGAGTATGCTCACAGTTTGCATTTTTTTTTTGTGCATTGAAACTTTATCCATTAGGTTCTGACCGTCAATCAAGAGTTCTACTGAAATGCTTTGAGGCGTTATAGAGATGAATTTCGGAGAAAGCGACCGGATCTATGAAGCGCAAAGAACTAGATTTTTCACGGTGACAATGCACCCTTGGCACCAAGGTGTCTTCTCTCGTGATTTCCTAACCAAAAACAACATTGTATCTCTTACATACCAACTTTTAGCCAGATTTAGCACCTGTTAACTTTCACCTGTACTAGAATATAAAAAAGCCGCTCAAAGGTCGCTGTTTTAACACTGTTGCCAAGATTCAGAATTAATCACAGAAGGTCCTCGACTTGCTTACGGAAAACGACTTCCAGGCCTCATTACAAAAGTGGCGGCAACGCTGGGACCAATGTGTTGTTGTTCAAAGTGACTATTTTGAAAAAATATTTTTAAAACTTAGGTAAATATATACATATTTTTAAAGCATAACTAATCTAGGAACCTTTTGTTGTTGACTGTTATAATAAATGATTTCCAAGCTCTAATTTTACTTCTGGAACGTGTTTTGACAGACATCTACCATTCGCCCGGGCATTGAATTCTGTTGCCACATCTGGTTGGGTGATCTTGAGATTCATCTGGAGATTCTCGACAAAATACAAAGTAATCATTCTGCCTTCACATCTCGACTTCAGTTACCTTCTCAAGATGTGGCTTTCCTCTGTTTTTTTCTACAAATATTTTCATGGTAACTGCTCTATGACGAGCATTTTTCCATGGTGCCATGACAACATGAATTTAAAGGTGAAGAGCAACCCAAAATGCCAAATACAGGTTGGGGATACTAGAATCAAGCAAGTACAAAGATATAAATACCTAGGAAGTGTTCTAACAGGCGATGGAAAATGCGATACTGAGATCCGAAGGCGAATTGGCATGGCGAAGTACGCGTTCCAGAAGCCGAGTAAAGTAGTAAAACACTTTACAATAGTATCACTACGCAAAAACCATTGTAACAACCATTACAATATAAAGCTCTACGTTGTATCGAGCACTCTTTATAGAAGTAAAATCATGAACAGTGAGTTTAAAACCTACGTGTTCCATAACTTTCTTAAAATACTACACACACACACACACACACACACACACACACACACACACACACACACATATATATATATATATATATATAACACTAAATATTAGATTAGAGTTTGTATATCATTAATCATATTATGTATTTTTTAAGTTCTTGCAATAATCAAGTTTGAAATAGGATTTTTACTTTTTTTTTTAGAAAAAGAATAGTGGAAGATGCTTTCCAAAACCTAAACAAAGTATTAAGCGTTAATAATATTTCATTAGAACAAAACGAGAAAAGTCTGAACAGATATATACCTATGCTCCTATATGACTGAAAATGCTACATCATTTCCTAACAGAGAAAGAATCGACTCTAATCAGTTCTACGAAAGAATACTAAGAATACAATTGACGGACTATGGGAGTCATGAGGAAGTTTTAAGCCTAAGAGTAGCTATAAGGGAATTGGCATTAACATTCAGAAAGACACAGCAAAAGCTTCTGGGACATTTTTTTAATCGTTTCACCCCAAACAAGGCGGTAATGCCGCTGATGCACAAGGGGCTACACAAGAGAGAAAGATTAGATGGGAGGAGAGTAAAGAAAAAGATGAACCAGTTACAGGAGGTGTCAGAAAAAGGAGCAAGAAAAGGATGGGAATACAGGTGTGATGACATTTGCAAAGGTAGAGAGAAAGGAAAAGATATAAAGGGTGATGTAGAAAGAACTGGAGTCAAGTGGTTAAGAGATGGGTATTGACATTGCATTTAAATTCATGGAGGTTGTAGCCGCCAGGAAAGCAAGAATATGGAATCGACTTCCACACGTGGGAAGTGCTAGAAAAGAAGCTGCTAGAGAGAAAGGAAAAGATATACAGGGTGATGCAGAAAGAACTGGAGTCAAGTGGTTAAGAGTTGGGTATTGGCATTGTATTTAAATTCATGGAGGTTGTATCCGCCAGGAAAGCAAGAATATGGAATAGAGTTTCACAGGCAAGGAGTGCGAGAAAAGAAGCTGGTGGAGTAGAATTGTCGGCTGCATTTGATTGATCTATCTGTGAATGGGTGGGACCTAGCTGCCTTCCTGGTTGCACGAGTAAACTCCTGTGGCAGGGGCACCAGTGACTTAAGTTCTTCGGAGAAGAATCCATGAAAATATTTGTAGAACAGACAGACGGAAGTCACATTCCGTCGGTAAGAAAGTGACTGGAGTCGAGCCGCTAAGTCGGTACCTATCACATTACTGATTCTCCTTTGGAGCCTGTCGAGAACACTGATGTGAACAGCGGGGGAGCCTGACCATATATGACAGCGGTATTGCATGCACGGACGGAAAGAAGTTTTAGTGAATGTAACATTCACAGAGCATATTGAATATAAGAGAAGCGAGGGAAAGCAGCGAGTGAACTACTTAACGAGTTTGTTTGAATTGAAAAAGAAGGAATGGCAAAGGCTGAAAGATTGCCTTGAGCAATAAAAGACAAGGACATTGCGAAGAGTAATAATGGCACACGATTTGAAAAAATATTTCAAATAGAAAAAGACTCATGACATTCGCTCTCTGATATTCTTCCCTGATTCTTGCTCACCTGAAATTTCCTTAACATCTCCGCTTCTTAACATTCTTTCTCTTGGCACGGAAGAGAAATTTCTCTCTCAAATTTCGGAATAGACTTAAGATTTCTATTCTAGAATTTCTTTTGATAACCATACATTCCGAGCTTTTATTTTAACCTAGTTAGGCTGCTGTTAAAATCCCAGACGAAAAAAGCTAGATATTTTTCGTATTTTTCTTTTTCATTTTTTTATAAACTGAGACGAAAGAAAGAGTCTTACATTAAAAATTAAGGAGTCACAAGTAGCTCACGCGCCAAAGTTTGAAGATCGTTGTTGTATGTAATCCTTTTCTAACATAAAAGCAATATAAATATTTGTTTAATTATTTCACCCCAAGTAAAGGATTAATGGCACTAAGAAGTTACTGGGAGTGAAAGAAGTAATATGTTACTGTATTACCGTCTTAATAACCTCTCTGAAGATGGCTCATGTGAGCTGAAACTTTAGAACCAAATTAATAAAAAAATTATCCAAATGTTGGAGAATTTTTGTCTTTATTTTTAACTGAAATTAACGCCAAAACACGATGTTTAGAACGGCTCATGATTAAACATAATAGACATTCATTGTCTCTTATATTTAACAGTATATGTTTAGAATATATATATATATATATATATATATATATATATATATATATATATATATATATTGAGCACTTCTTAATAAAACTGTATACTGGTCTAATTTATTCTGACTGGCTACAATTTTAAATTCTCAAATGGCAGTTGAATTAAGAATTAATATGTTACTGTATTACCGTCTTAATAACCTCTCTGAAGATGGCTCATGTGAGCTGAAACCTTAGAACCAAATTAATAAAAAATTATCCAAATGTTGGAGAATTTTTGTCTTTATTTTCAACTGAAATTAACGCCAAAACATGATGTTTAGAACGGCTCATGATTAAACATAATAGACATTCATTGTCTCTTATATTTAACAGTATATGTTTAGAATATATATATATATATATATATATATATATATATATATATATATATATATATATTGAGCACTTCTTAATAAAACTGTATACTGGTCTAATTTATTCTGACTGGCTACAATTTTAAATTCTCAAATGGCAGTTGAATTAAAAATGTACATTACGCTTTAAGGAGGATGTACTTTGAAAACGTATTAATAATATTACTACCAACCATAAACACGCTATTAAAACTTTACATTACTTCCAAATTCTTCCACAAATACATAATTCGTGAATCCGAAATACCAATAGATATAATGAAATAAGTTAAAGATAGTTCTTTGTATTTCTAACAATGTAATATTGTTTTCTCCATATGAAGCAGATTCCATAATTAATTTTATTCTCCATATTTTTCCTATTACCTTCAGTCTTATCTATATTTTTTCTTACTTACTATTATTATATATTTTATAGTTGTTTATTATTTTATAGTTGTTTATTATTATCATTCTTCTTTTTCTTTTTCTTCTTCTTCTTCTGATTATTATTATTATTATTATTATTATTATTATTATTATGTCATTTTTCATCATATTTCGATTTCTGCTATGGTCGCACTAACAACCAAGTCTGCGGGGAGACCGTAGGCAGGTCGATGCGTGTTGTTATGGCTCCATTTCATGTTTTTTTCTATCTTCCCGATCATCCCTAGCGTTACATAGACAAAGTTCTCCTTCTTGTGTGGGCTGTACTTAACAAGAAAAATTTTTTTTATATCTCTTAAGCTGGGGTTTTCAGAGATTCTTTCAATGTGTTGTTTTGTTCCATTTTATCATTCCAAGTGCACCTACTATCAGTGGCGCAACTCTTATTTTCAATTTCCACATTATTATTATTATTATTACCATTATTATTATTATTAGTTTTATTATTATTTTTTTATATTTTCATATTTTTATCTTGTCATATTATTTACTATTATTTATTATGGTACATCATTTATTCTGATTAATTGTAATATTGTAATGGTTTAGTATGGTAATTTATATGTATGTTTCTCATTTATATATTATTTCTTAATTATGTTATTGTGATGATTTTAATACATACACATTTAGTATTTTATTATGTCATTAAAAGTTTCTAACCGTTAACATACTATTTTTCAAAAAACTACTTTTTATTTATAAAAAGTTCTCTCAATGTGTGTGTGTGTGTGTGTGTGTATGGGTGTATGTCCGTTACCTACAGACTCCGAAACGGCTGAACCGATTTTCTTGAAAATTTACACAGTTGCACTATAAGCGTCTGCGAGTGTTCTTAGCTAGGTTTTGTGTCGAGGTACCCCCGATAGATATCGAAAATCGATAATCGAAAAAATCGGGTTATAGAAGGAGTGGTCCGATTTTAATCAAATTTCATACACTCATAGAAAAAGACATAAGAAACGATATTGAGAAGTTTCAAGGTTGTAGTTCTTACAATAGTGCAGAAAATCAATAATATATATATAAAAGGCAAGATGTTTGTGTGTGTGTCTGTTTATCTGCCTGTATGTCTGTATTTTTCAGCCCTTTAATTTTAGTTTTTGCTTCGTGTTTGGCTCTAAGTAGGCATAATTGTAGTTCTTAGTCTCAGCCATGATACCATTTACTCAGAGGACTTATTTAGCCTTCAAAATTCAGTTTACGACGAAAAAAACTTATTTGATATCGATACCAGGAAATCAAAATTTGACTTACATCCATTCATTTTTATTTCAGTCTACGGTTTCGCTTTAACTAGAAACAACTATTGATTTTTAGTCTTTCGTGCCAACGTCCAAAGATTCTGATCTCCAGGACCATGGATTAGTTTCATTACACCCGAACAATGCCGGGCTATACTGCTAGTTTAGAATAGAAAATCGTTACATCACAAGACACGTGTATACTGCATTTTATACATTAGATTTACTGACTCATAAACGCACGCTTTCACACATGATTTCTTCAACACATAGATTCGTAAATAATTCTCGCATTTTCTGTTTCAACACAGACATACACATCACTGTAACGGATAACCCACAATACCATCACTTGACACGTGTGTAAAATACTTGCTACGTATTTTAAAAGGAAATGTACTTCGTCACTGTCTTTCACACATACTATCGTTACCGACATCTACACACACTTAATTCGTCTACAGTATAAATCCGCTTAACACACATTATTTTCGCTTACATATACTAACACTCATAATAAACATCTAATGTTCTTATTACGCGTTGGCACACACTTAAAAGACAAAAGTTTTTTCTTCTTCTACATTTAATATTCATCAATTGCTTTATCACACGAGACACGTACCTGATCAATGAAACTACAACTTAATCAACATACTGTCTCTCAGATTTTTAAATCATTCATCTTTAATAATTCTCTGAAGAAGCGTGTTAAAGTGAAACATGTTAGATTAAAGACACTTTTTCCGATTTGTTCTTTACTTATTCTATATATATATATATATATATATATATATAGTCATCCGCAGACAGATCTGTTTCGCTGTATCACAGCTCATCAGTAGGGTTAGACATCTGATTGCTTTTTACCCAGGATTGAAAGCCGACCGAATTGGCGTCAGTGTATATGTATATATATATATATAATATTTTTTTTTGTTAGTTGATGGCTCGTGTAGGGTTTTTTCTTTGGGCTACGTGCTGATTCGGTCGGAGCTCTTTTTACGATAAATATGTTGGTCGTTAAAACTACTTTGTTAATCTTCTAGACTTTCTGTAACACACGTAATATATATATATATATATATATATATATACAACGGTCTCTATTATAATAGAGAGGATTATTAATTTCACCCCTGAGCGTTGTTTGTTTTTGATTTCGTCGATTGCATAATATATTCGGATTATTTGGGCAACGTCTGAAAGAATAGGTGCACCATGACTTAATTTACTTCGCCAGATATTTAGAAACGGCATGCTGTACTTCAAATCTCCTCCGAGGAACGAATTAGACGGTTCATTAGAAATTCCAATCATCTGAAGATGGTCAGAGCATACAAGGGCCGAAACGTCATGAATATAACAACAAAGGTCAGAACAACAGGCCAAACAATGTAAATAGTGTAAACAATGACAAGACTTATTTGAAACTGATTTAAGTAACTTTGCCTAACTTTAAATAACCACTTAGTTCGTTAAACAAAAAGCTATCGCATAGATAACTTTCCGCTATTTCGACTCACGAGATTTGCGATTCTTTGGGGCGCTGTTTTCGAAGATTTGTTGAATTTATAACTTGGTTCAATCACACTTGTGCCTCAGGGGTTTCAGAGTAACGCCACACAGTCAGTCTCCTGTTTCTCGCCAACTTCATTAGACGTATTATTCGAGTTTTGCTTTGTTAATGGAGCTGATAACAGAATTAACATTGTTCAAGGAAAACAAAACCTCCACACACAGAGGTACACACAAATCTTCACATGCATCTTCAAATAAATGAATACTTAGATGTTTTCATTGAAAACACGCAAAAATATTTATTCAAAATGTTTATGTTGTGATATATATATATATATATATATATATATATATATATATATATATATATATCACAACATAAACATTTTGAACAAATATGTTCTGTGTGTTTTCAATGCAAGCATCTATGTATTCATTACTCATTCTGATTATTTACGATAAATATGTCGGTCGTTAAAACTATTTTGTTAATCTTCTAGACTTTCTGTAACAGACGTAAGATATATATATATATATATATATATATATATATATATATATATAACGGTCTCTATTATAATAGAGAGGATTAATCAATATATATATCAATAAATTCCGAAAATTACATTTCGTTGAATAGATATTTCAGCGAGAAAACTCATTTTATCAGCAACGATCTAAAACAAAAATTTATTAATTCAAATTCTTAAAAAAATAATTATTATTTCAAATTAATATATTAATATATATATATTAATAATGTTATATATATATATATATATATATATATATATATATATATATATATATATATATTGAAGACGTAGGCAGCTGGTTAATTTTTTTCGATTCGTTCTTATGTCAAACTTAACCAAAACTCCCTACAGCTTACAAGTTTTATACAAAATTATCATAATGTTTTCATCGTTATCTGGTTGTCGGCAGGTTGAAATATGTAGAATTGTGTGTGATAGTGTAAGAATAAAATATACATTTTGCATTTTAAAATAGAAATTTATTAAAAGGAAAGATTAACACAAGTTGTAGAAGTTAATGTGTAATTAGAGAGTTTAGGATATCAAGAGTTGTAGAAAATGTTCGTTGTAGTAATGTAGGTATTTAAAATGTCCGCAGAAGTTTAGAGTTCATGGTTGTGCAGTAGCAGAGGATAAAGTCTTTGTTCCTTCCTCTTTTTAGTTGGTTGCGACAGGATAAGAGAAAGAGAAGGCAAAACAAATAAAGAAATTGTACTTAACATGTCAATTTTGTTGTTGCTGTTGTCCTCTTTAGCGACGTGGTGTGAAAATGAAGAAAATGGCGTTGGAAGAAGAGGTCGAATGAAACTGTGGCGTGACCTACGTCCGGGTTGGCGTGTTGTGAAAAAGAAGAAAAGAAAATTGGCAGTAAGGGCCAGCTTGAAGATTCTTCTTTACATGGTGAGATGCGGTCAGCTACTGCTTCCATCTAATTCTGTTCACCGGTCATAGTATGTCCTTAAGTAATTACATCTGACCATGTGACCGGCTCCAGCGAACCTTTTCACATCTAGGCGTGAAAATATGTTGTATATAACTTTGTTGATTTTAATCCAATTAGGATTCAGAATTTGCTTTTTGCACTGACATGTGAATTTTTCTTATTTGGGGTTTTCCAAAGTTGTTTAAAAATATTTCTGAGTCAATCCATTTTGTAACGGATTTCGTAAAAATTTCTTAAATAAATTGTCTTTGTTTATATTAGAATGCGAAAACAGAACAGATATGAATATTTCGAAAAAAATCTGGGAAATGTCTGTTTAAAAGCATTATTCGGGCTTTGTTTGACCGTTAGTCCTATACAGTCGATCGGTTAAGACACGTCACGTTAAGGCTCGAATGCTGCCAGAGGACGCATATTTTCCTGAGAACATTTATTGATTTAAGTATAAAAGTATTATCCACACGTCCTTCAAGACACATGGCACAGTGGATAGAGACGTTGGTTAAATCCATTGACTTGAGTTGTGAGTTCCATACCAGATTACAGCAGTGGTGAATAAATAACTAAGGGACTTTATTTAAATGAGATAAATACATGGGTCCCAGCTATGGGTAAATAGTTTACCCCCAAACTGGGTTCGAAACACTATGAAAGTATAAAAATAGACTTTTAAAGAAAAATATACATTTTTGAGGGAAAGATATTACCAAAAATTCATTTTTGAAAGAAAAAATTATTGCCATAACACATTTTTGAAGAAAAAAATAATTAGTGCCATACTACATTTTTGAAGAAAAAAATATTACCAGCAATACTTTTTTAAACAACATTAGAAGACATCTGTTTTATTAAATAGAAAATTAAAAAATTTCAAATTTTAAAAAAATTCATTAAACTCTAACTAAATCATCCTTTTCACTATAACCGAACATTAAAAATACCTTAAAACCCTACCCACATAAATTGATATGCCATTAAGCAAAACACCGATTCAGTTATATTATAATCCTAAAACGTTTTTTTAATATTTTATTTCAAATGATTCTAAGATTGTTTTTTTTTTTGTTGTTTAAGTCACTTTAATTGTGACTCGTGACTTAGAAAGAATTATAGTTTGAATACTAAGTTGCAGTTTCTCTACGCAGTTTATTAGAAAAGATGAATATTTAAATTGTGTCCTCTTGTTTAAAATTCCACTGCGTTTCATATAATTAGAAACTTTTATTCTTTTCTAATTTTTACAAAATTAACGAAGGAATTCCTGAAAATATTTGCCCCATAAATATGAAAATGCTTCATATAACATGGTAATATTATAAGCGCAGTTTAGATGTGGGACAAGGCCGAAAGTATGAGACACCCAGTGAGAATCGAACTCGCTACTTAATTGTAGTGCGAAAAACTTGCTAACCATTATGTCACCTTGAGGTACCATATTTCGCTTAATATGGTTATTCTTGTTTTTCCATTCGCTCTTAAATTACACTAAAAATACGTTGCCTGTCCCCTGTCCACAAATGCATAGTATAGCATCAGCGACAGAGTAAGTCCTTAACTCTTTAATTTAATTCTAGCTAGCCTGACTCAGGGGGGGGGGCATTAAAGCTGAATATATGTATTTCTAACAGGGAAGAAAAACAAAATGGAAAAAGTAATAAAAAAAGGAAGATGGGCAAGGTGATATGAAATGGTATAGCCAAATGAAATATACATTTATACCTCAATTATCCCATCGTTTCCGGTAGGGCATAGGCTATAGACGTACTCACACCATCGCACACTATTCTGGGCAGGTTCGTTTTCGTGAATGCCTTTTTTGTTGACCCTACACAAATCCCTTTATCCTCCGTGTGAAGAGGTTTTGAATTCAAAATCTTTCTTTCTCCTAGACTGGTTGCCAATTTAAGCCTTCTAGGACCCAGTCTGTCCTATTATTTACCCGTAGCTGGAGGGGGGTGTTGGAAATTATACCTTTCTCAAGTGTATTACTACGTAATTGAATGCAATGAACTCGAATGGAATTTTAACTCGAAAATAGTATATGTCAACACGAAATTATCATTTTTCAGCAATAAAAATTTAGCAAAAATTCTGTCATCATTTACGGGTCTCGCTATTGAGCATTAATGGAAATGCCTTAAAAAAGCAGTTTGAAAAATAGAGAGACATGAAAATATTGATTTCGCATTTTCGCCATCACTTTATATAAATTATTAGTTTAAGCTCCAACGAACGTAGCTCACAGGTGCCCCCTATGTATGAATTTACTCAAGCTACTTAACTAGCAACTAGATCCCACCTTTTTACTGTGAAACCGGTAAATGTAACCTCATTTTCTACTCTAGTAGCTTCTTTTTTCGCACTTCCTACCTGTGGAATTCTCTTCCATTCACTTGCTTTCCCGACAGCTAAAATCTCCAAGAATTTAAATGTAAGGACAATAGCCATCTCCGAACTTACCTCCTCGCATCCTTTCTCTCAAGATCTTTTCTCCATCCACTCCACTCCCATCACATCAGTATTCTCATCCTTCTCTTACCCTCTTCCTGACACCCTCTATAACTTACCCTTCTTTCTCATAACTTTCCCCTTTCTAACCCTCTGCGCAACAGTGGCAGTAAAACTGCCTTGCTCGGGGTGAAATGAATAAAAAAAAAAGCAAACTTTTGAAACTTTTACATTCGCAGTTAAATGCTGAAAATGTACGTCCACTTCAAATAAAAATTTAGCAAAAGTTCTTTTCATCATTTACGGGTCTCGCTATTCATCATTAATGGAAATGCCTTAAAAACTGTTTAAAAAACGGTGAGACATGAAAACACTGCTTTTGCAGATTAGGCATCATTTTATATAAATTATTAATTTAAGTGTGGAAATGATTACATTCGTAGTTAAAAGCTGAAAATGTACGTGCACTTTAATGCAAAAATAAATAAATAAATACTGTCCGCTATTTTCATGGAGGATGTACACTACCGGCCATAGTTATTAGGCCATCTCAGTGCTTAAAAAATGATGTATTTCATACTATATTTTAGGGTTTATTATTGTCAAGTGAATAATTCTAAATGAAAATAGAATGGTTCTTTTGTTAATATTGCATATATATATATATATATATATGTGTGTGTGTGTGTGTATATATATGTATATATATATGTAGCTAATCTACAGGGTGCGATGGGTAAATTGTCGCTATTTGCCTTGTAAAATTTTGCAAAGTAATAATAACAAATGAACCATTCTATTTTCATAAAAAAAGGTGGGAAATTTAAGAAAGAAAAAAAATTAAATTTGTCGGCCAGATATAAAAACAACGGGGCAAGGAAAGAGATTCAAGACTCGATAACAAATGAACCATTCTATTTTCATAAAAAAGGTGGGAAATTTAAGAAAGAAAAAAAATTAAATTTGTCGGCTAGATATAAAAACAACGGGGCAAGGAAAGAGATTCAAGACTCGATAACAAATGAACCATTCTATTTTCATAAAAAAGGTGGGAAATTTAAGAAAGAAAAAAAATTAAATTTGTCGGCCAGATATAAAAACAACGGGGCAACGAAAGAGATTCAAGACTCGATAACAAATGAACCATTCTATTTTCATAAAAAAGGTGGGAAATTTAAGAAAGAAAAAAAATTAAATTTGTCGGCCAGATATAAAAACAACGGGGCAAGGAAAGAGATTCAAGACTCGATATTAGAGGGAAACTTTTAGATTACGTCTGTATTAAAGAATCAAAAAATAAAAAATTTAACCGTGTCACAGGAATAGAAGTGGTGGGAGGGAATAAAGGAAAGTGAAAGAAAAATAGGGGGAGACAGGGGGGGAGTTAACGAAGAAAGAAGACAACAAAATTGTTCCAGTAACCATGGTGACGAATGCCGGCTTCAGATGATGAAAGGAAGGGAGAGTTATATAAAAAAAGGAAAAAAAAAAAAAAAAAAGAAGGAAACAGGGAAAAGTAGAGAAAGGAGACAGTATATTATATATTTAGCTCTGTTTAAAATTTTAAAAAATCTTGTTTAAAATAATATATATATATATATATATATATATATATATATTGAAGATTTCGGTTAAGCGTTAAATGAGAGTTGACGTCAATGTACACTTTTATATGTACATTCGCTCTATCACTTATATTAACAACATTCAACCATCAATATAGCATACTTTAAACTACACTACCGGCCAGAAATATTAGTCAACCCCAGTGTTTTAAAAAATGATGCATCTCATACTATATTTTAGTATTTATTGCCAAGTGAATAATTGTAAATGAAAATAGAATTGATCTTTTGTTAATACAGCACAATAACATGTGCATCAAATGAATTTATAAATATTTAATAATTACCTATATTGCAATTTCATCAATGAAAGAATAAAAAAATTGAGGTGATTCGAACGAGTTCATCTTTGCTTCCTTGCCTTGTAAAATTTTGCAAAGTAATAATAACAAAAGAACCATTTTATTTTCATTTAGAATTATCCACTTTGCAATAAATACTAAAAATAGTATGAAATACATCATTTCTTTTAAACACGGGGGTTGCCTAATAATTATATATATATATAGCAAATATACGAGGTGCGATGGATAATTTGTCGCTATTTGCCTTGTAAAATTTTGCAAAGTAATAATAACAAAAGAAACCATTCTATTTTCATTTGAAAATGTTTTCTGTTTAGTTCAGTATACATTTCGTCTTTGCTTTTTAAAAACTGAAACAGACAAAAACAAACATTAGGCATGAATAACTATAACACTGTCGGCCGGCTGGTCCTTCGGTCCAATTCCAACCCGGGAACCTGAGTCAGGGCTGATGCTGTCGAAACGGCACCAATTATGACGACGCTCTCGGGTTGCTAATCGTGATGATGGCCTCGTCACAGCAGCTGGTCCACAAGACGTCTATTACAACGGAGAATTTCCCTGCCCACACTGAATTCTTTGATCTCAGGAAAGTCACGTTGAAAACTCGGGAGCCGTTTCTCTACCACCTCAAACCAGACCCGACACACGTGTACACTTGTGTTGATAAAATAAACATGGCACCAAAAATAAATAAATAAATAAAATAAATAAATAAATAAATAAAAGAATAAGTTCGGAGACGCCTGGATGAGTTATGGAAAAGTCTTTATATGCATAAATAAAAATTAATTAACAATAAAAGCAGAATGTACAATCGTCGAAATCAATGTCCACAACGGAACGAAGTATTCGTTTAGAATAATTAGAGCTTTCAATTTTCCCAATTACTTTTAAAACAAAAAAAATCTTTCAGGGCTCTTTATCGAAGCTTTACGGAAATAGCCGAAGTGGAGCGAATGGTAGCGACAGCGGTAGTGGGTCATTTGCTCTCTGTCGCTTGGCAGCTCTGAAACTTAATTTGGGTCTTTCTGTTTCTATACATCTTCAGCTAGGACTCTTTTCGAGTCGTATTATTCGACTTTAACTCTTTTAAGTTGATCGGTGGCAGGCTTTTCTACGTTTCTTTATATCTTCAGCCATGAGTTCTATGGCAGGCGACCAGTCTTCTTGGTCGTGGCCCCCAGTTGGGAACGCTTTTCCCACAGTCGTTACATCTCGACTGCAACTAACTAACAACTACTCGGGGTCCCGATTTTTATACTAGTCCCCAATTCTCTTGGGGGATGCTGAGAGACCCGGGGTATCATTGACCAATGAGATTTCTTTTCCCTACACATTTCAAGGTGGAGTTATAGCATTTCCTTGGTTTAACTAATGAAGTAACAAAACCTTTTCTGACGTAATTTCTCTTGATCCTCTTCTTCTTAATTACATCATTTTAGGTTTTTCAAATCCTTTCCTAGTAAATGTGGGAACTAAGGATCTGACCTTACCCTAACCCCATCAAAAGTCCTGACAGCCTTGTTTTGACTATCTTTATTTTTCACTGTACTGGCCAAAAAATTCGCTTCTAAATAACAATGGGAAAATATATTTTTCTCCCCAATTTCCAGCTAGTTTTTCTATTTTCCGGATTTTACAAGCATCCGCGTATTAAATTATTTCTAATCAGCGCTCATGTCGCGATTTACAATAAACTACAAAATCAACAATACCACTAATAATAATTTATTTCGCTCCTTCGTATTAAACCAGGAATTACATTTTTTCCATATGTAGAAATAGGGTTACATAACTAAATAAATACAATCCTTTCTAGCTCATAATAACGTCTAACTCGGTTATCTATAGTTTTCGTCTTTGCGTTTCAGAATTTTGAAACAGAGCCAGACAGAAAAATGCGTTACGAATAATTAAATAATATTAAAAAAAGAATTTACTTAATTATTTAATTATTTAATCTATAAATTGTGTCTTGACTGTTAACCTGCCTGTGTTACTGAAATTGTGTTCAGTAAAATTAGTCATGTAGCCATTAAATCATGCGCTGTTTCAGATTTCCCTGTGCTTTAAACATGTGGCCTTATTTCAAACTTACCCGAGTTTCGTAATGACTAATGAGTAAGTTCTAAAACCATAGTCAATATCTCTTCTTTCTCTTCTATGTGCCGTGTCCCTTCAGTAGATAAAAGAGTTTTGTTATGAGCAGAGAAAGTTCCCATTCGTTATTTATATACCAAGATAAAAATACAAAAGTAAATCTTTTAAAATATGATCCTATCTAGATATTGTTGTGGATCCGGAGGAGGAGTCCCCAAAATAATGAACAATAACCTGTATGGAGATAGAAAGTAGATTATATTGAACGTAATATACAAACTGGAAGGCGGGTTAGTCAATTCAGGAATACTATTAGTAGAAATAAATATATACAATTCTTGAAGTGAAATCGTATGTCCGGGTAACTGATTCTAGCTGGGTGGAGCTCAGAGCTAGTCTGGTCTCTGGGTAAGTTCGGTATCCGTCGGAACTCTTCGATAACTGTAACGGATCTCTACGATTACTCTCCACTGTAAACTGCAACTACAACTGAGATTCCAGATCTTCAACTGCTGTTCTCTATATGGCAGGATTATATGTACACTCAGTCGAGTTCATTATCATATACACTAAGGGAGAGATCCTACAACAGATATGTACTAAAGGTTTCATGCCAGGAAATTTTCGATACAATTTAATGTCCATCAGGGACCTTTAATGTAAGAAAGTGTTGATCCGTATTGATCCCAGTAGGTACTGGGCTCGCTCTATGATATACAAAAGTAAGTCTTGTACTCAGCGTCACCTGACAAAAGAAATAAACTCGAAAGCCCTAGTTGTCCGAAGGGTTAATCTGGAAGGTGAAATCAAAACTACCAAATGCAGAATCAGGCCTCGAAAGATGAGAGGACACAAACATAAACATGTAAGTAAATTCAGTTGGACTTAGGATACACACAAACATGAAAACACGGGATAAGAAGTTATATATTAACAGTTGATTTACGGAAAGAGAAAGAAAGCCCTCGTAAAATAAAGATTGAACGTTCGAAGAAAAACCTGAAACCACATATGATGGAGCTTAAAAGTAAATTAACATTTTTTCTTTGCGAATGGAGAATTTAGTCTCGTATTTTTATCAGACGTCATAAAAGTTACATTGGTTCCACACAATGTCACAACTTCAAGGCAGCCAGTAAGAGTTTAACTCATTACTCAGTAGTAATCATCAATCCCAGAAACCATTGTTCTACGCCGGTACACTCTTAAAATATATATATGAGTTGATACATTGGATTGATTGATTGGCTGATTTATTTTACGGCTTATCAACCTTTTTCAGTTTATTTAAAACCAAATATATTTTTATATTGTAATAATTCTTGAGATACTAATGATTTACTGATACAAGTTCTACTGATTAACCTATAGCTGGGGAAAGAAGAGGTGGGCTCCTATCTTTTCTAATAGTATTTATGCGTATATGAAAATAACACACCTGACTGAAATTGGAACTCAGATCTCCGATTTCCAATTTCGAGCCGTTATCTTTTGCACCATCCGCATATCCAAGCTTACAGCGCCTAGTATTCCCAAGCGGTCAATTATCTTGGTACAGGTCAGGCCTGATGTTGCTTAACTTCGGTGATGGTATTTTTCTTCTTTTATGTGCCCTGTCCCTTCAGGACGTGGGCGATCATGGCTTTCTACGTTTCCCTGTCCCTGGTGGCTCTGAGCACGTCTTCTCCTGTTACACCATGCAATCCTCGTTCCGTTACTCACCTGATTAGGTCCTTCGAATATGTTATCCGTTGCTTTCCCCTGTCTCTTTTTCCCTCTATCTAGCCTGTTAGTATCAGGTTTTCCAGGCCACTCCTTCCTCATTTCGTGTCCCAGAAACTTCAGCTGTCTCTTCCTGATGCTCAGTATTAATTTCCTTTTTGTTTCCATCATTTCCAAGACCTCATCATTACTCACATGCTCGATCCATGATATTCCCAGCATCTTCTGTAGAACCACATTTCAATTGCTTCAAGTTTTTCCTTCATCTTTGATGGTATTGTCAAGCATTCACTGTCATATTGAAGGACGGACATCATGTAGCAATTCAGTACTCTCTTCCTAGTTTCCAGCGAAATTGTCCTGTTTCTTAATACTTCATTTAACTTCTGGAATGCTTCCTCCGCCATGCCAATTCGCCTTCGAATCTCTGTGTCGCACTTTCCGTCTTCTGTTATAACGCTTCCCAGGTTTTTAAATTTTTGTACCTGCTTGATTCTGGTATCCCCCACCTGTATTTGGCATATTGGGCTGCCCTTTTTACTGATGAGCATGCATTCAGTTTTCGTGCAGTTTATTTCTAGTCCTTTTTTGTTACTTTCTTCTGCTACCTTCTGTAGGAGGTCTTGTAGTTTCCTTTCTGTGTCTGCTATCAGCACTGTATCATCTGCGTACCTTAGGTTGTTTAAATTGTGGCCTCCGATTACGAATCCAGACATAACTTCTAGGGTCCTCAAAATATTCTCGCTGTACAGGTTGAACAGATCCGGTGAAAAGACACATCCTTGTCTTACGCCCCTTTCTATCTTTTTCTATTTACTCAATTACATTAGAAGTAATATTTCAACCTGTATAATTAAAATTGAAAAAATAGCAGAATATTTTTGTTTTAAGAAAGATGAGATTATCGTTTTTGATTATTTAAAACTCAATAGTCAATTAAGAAATTAAAAAAAAACAGAACTCCATCAGGATTAGTGGTATTAACATCGCGAAAATGAGGTTAGCACTAGTAAAGGATACGCCGGAATGGATAATGTCTTTAAAATCGGATGGTAAACATAAAACGTTTTTGTTGGTATCCTGTAAGAAGGCCGTCCAGAATGCAATCATCTCGTTCTCCCATCACGGCCATATTAACTGAATTTTGTTCCAGGAAAGCTAGAACGTTTGAAATCTAATCTAAACTTATTTATAAATGGAACTCTGTGTGTGTGTGTGTGTGTGTGTGTGTGTGTGTGTGTGTGTGTGTGTGTGTGTGTGTCCGTTACTTATAGACTCCAAAACGGCTGAACCGATTTTGTTGAAAATTTACACAGTTGTACTATAAGCGTCTGCGAGTGTTCTTGGCTAGGTTTTGTGTCGAGGTACCCCCGATAAATATCGAAAATCGATAATCGAAAAAATCGGGTTATAGAAGGAGTGGTCCGATTTTAATCAAATTTGATACACTCATAGACAAAGACATAAGAAACGATATTCAGAAGTTTCAAGGTTGTAGTTCTTACAATAGTGCAGAAAATCGATAATATATATATATAAAAGGCAAGATGTTTGTGTGTGTGTCTGTTTATCTGTTTGTATGTCTGTATTTTTTTCAGCCCTTTTATTTTAGTTTTTGCTTCGGGTTTAGTTCTGAGTAGATATAATTATAGTTCTTAGTCTCAACCATGATACCATTTACTCAGAGGACTTACTTAGCCTTCAAAATTCAGTTTACGACGAAAAAAACTTATTTGATATCGATACCAGGAAATCAAAATTTGACTTACATCCATTCATTTTTCTTTCAGTCTACGGTTTCGCTTTAACTGGAAACAACTATTGCTTTTTAGTCTTTCGTGCCAACGTCCAAAGAGTCTGAGCTCCAGGACTATTGATTAGTTTTAAAGCTTTAATTAGATCCGAGCATCGCCGGGCTATACTGCTAGTAATAAATAAGTTTACTGGTAGTCAATAATTAATGTTTTGTGACTCCCAATTTGGTTTTCAAAGAATTTTAAGGTTCTTCCAAAATTCATCAGGGTGTTTAATAAAAAGAATACTGAATGAAAGTTTGTAATATTTCATGTTTCGTCATTTATAAATTTCGTTTATAAAGAAAATTGTCAAAATTCTTTCATGTCTAATAAATATAAAGAATAAAATAATTTATTATTCTCTTTTGAAAAAGAAAGAAGAACTGAATATGTTTATTTACAATTCAATAAAAAAAAATAACATTTACAAGAAATTCCAGTGAAAATTTAACGGTTTTCCCATTTTAATATTCTAAAAATACTTAATTCTTAAATTAATGATTGAATAAGCTCATGGCGATTCCTGCGACAATAAAATATCCGTAGTAATTCCCTAAACGCATTGTTAAACATTTGAGTTTAACAACTTTAACAAAGTATTTCATTAACAAACTTAAATATGAACGCAGGTCGTTATTTTAAGACGTGGGTACAAATGAAAAGATTTTAAATTGACGACTTCCCCCATTTCACTGAAACAGAGGTTAAACATTTCTTTCTTTCTTTCTTTCTTTCTTTCTTTCCTTTTCTCACTAAAGCTAAGGATATTTACCCTACTCCCCCCACTGGAGCTAGATATGACACAAAGTCTTTTTTAAGGTGGTTGAGCGGACCCCGGTGACGAGCTGAGATGGGGTGGCGCGGCAGCGGGACACTGTTCGCCGGGACATCTATCAGTGTAATTTTTCTCGCGGACGGAGCTACAACTGAGCCGCACACTGTCCTCGAGAACAGAAACGCAACTGAGAGATGATTTGGGTCACTACCCGACACACAAACATGCCAGGTAAGGATATTTACCCTGCTCTCCCACTTGAGATGTGACACAAGGTTTTTTCTAAGGTGGGGACCCGACTGCATAAGAGACGAGCAGAGAGACAAAAATTCCCCAGTCCCCTCAGCCACCGGTTGAGCTGGCCTCAGTGACGAGCACCTGGTCTACCCCTCTGATGCAATGGTGTGGCGCCCGCAGGACACTGTTCGCTGGTACCGGGTATCTGTTCAGTGTTATTTTTCTCAGTTGCGACTCTTCCTTCGTGGACGGAGCCACAACTGAGCCGCACTCTGTCTTCGAGGACAGAGACGAAACTGAGAGATGATTTGGGTCCCTACCCGACACAAAAATATGCCAGGTAAGTATTAATGAAGCTAAGTAGCATCTCTGATATGTCTTTTGCGTCAATTCATGCAATGAAAACAGAATAGTCCATTATTCATGAGGTATTGGCAGGGCGTAATGAACACGAGTGCTAAGGGAAGAACCAGCGGAATTCTAATGAGTTTCTATACAGAGGTATTAATTTTACTTTTTATAATCATATAATAAAATAATTAATAATATTAAAAACAAACATTATAATTATGTTTTTTCGTTCATGAGTAAGTTTGCACATACTTTACACACTGCCATTAATCAATGGGCTAGTTCTGTTTGATTTCGAGGATAGATCTATAATACGTCGCCTGTCCCCTGTCCAAGAAACGGAAGAAAAAATATATCAAAATGCCGTTTGGTTTCAAAGCAAAGAAAGAAAGAAAAAATCGTAAGAAAGGCAAGATGCGCAAGGTCATAACACTCTCATGTTTAACGTATATTTCGGTGAAATGGAAAACCTTGCCAATCTGTACTTCTTTTTTATTTGTACTTCCTTACCTTCTTCTATGACTTCGGTTAGTCCGTGGGTCACACCCTCCAAAACAGCCATACACTGACCGATCGAAAACAAATTTTGGGGTGAAGGGCAAACAGGTAAGGGAGGCACACAGTAGAGCTGGTTTTAATAGATTGCGTAATTTAGTGCAATAAATTTTTGTTAATTACTTTGGAGAATTAAAAGTTTTATTACTTAATGTCATGGTGGCATCACCCGCAACGGAATGAACTCTTCCAACCATTACATATACCTCCCCTCACAAGAGGTGAGGGTAGATAGCCAGGTAGATAGCCTAAGTAGCCTGGGAGTAGCCTGAGATAGTAGCCTGAGGAGATCGCTGTGAACATAGCTGAGAGTCGTTTACGAACACTATTACTGTAACGACCATTATGAGTCCCAGTTCGAGGGTCGAATTATAGTATTACACACTAACCCGTATTATCGTTCTACTAACAAAGTTCCAACTGTTGTATTTTGCCGTGTTTAATATATATTCGTTATTTTCTATTTTAGCTGTTTTGTATTATACTTGCTGGACCTTTACCCGGGTCCGCGACACTTAACAAGCAAAACATTCCCATTATTTTAAAACAATTTAATGGATAAAATGACAAATACTCATTTAATTAAAATGCAATTTTTTTAATATATTTTCTTTAATTCTATATATAAATATAATAGTCCATTTTCCAGCTCGTTCTGCGTTTGCGAGAAACTATAAACAAATCATAGGGGAAAACGCTTTAAAAATTTGGAATTTAGCTTCAGAAAGCAATATTTATGTGTGGTCAGTTGTAGGTTGCGTGCTGAAGCGTAAGAAATCCGAAGAAAAAGAAAAAGAGACATATTGTTTACCATGAGGGTGTGACCCACGGACTAACCGAAGTCATAGAAGAAGGTAGGGAAGTACAAATAAAAAAGAAGTACAGATTGGCAAGGTTTTCCATTTCACCGAAATATACGTTAAACATGAGAGTGTTATGACCTTGCGCATCTTGCCTTTCTTACGATTTTTTCTTTCTTTCTTTTCTTGCTTATATTTTTTCTTCCGTTTCTTGGACAGGGGACAGGCGACGTATTACAGATCTATCCTCGAAATCAAACAGGACTAGCCCATTGATTAATGGCAGGGTGTAACGTATGTGCAAACTTACTCATGAACGAAAAAACATAATTATAATGTTTGTTTTTAATATTGTTAATTATTTTATTATGAGTGAAATAAATATTAAACAGCGACGTAGGGTTTTTGGCAAAGTACTTTTTCAAACAAATCAGCTAATTCAAATTTCATCGAGTGGTTGGCGAATTTGAACGAAACGTAGTGTTTGTAAATCTCGACAAAAGATGTTAGTGATAAGTTCGACAATATCAAATGCTGTGAGGTTTTCAACACACATCATCGTGTTACATAAACAATCTCGTTTAGTTTAAATTGTTATGGGAATTATATAGTAGTTTAACTCGCAAAGAGCATACAAATTATTAACTTAAGAATTAATATTCATCAAAATTGTTTCAAAATTACGGTGGAAAATATTTACATTTTTTGTTGACTAAATGAATTTCAGAAATCATATCTAAAAATGTAGACACGGTAAATTTTCGTTTTAGAACCCGAAGGCTGATATCCCTTATATACGTAAACACACGCAAATAACGTTTTATACACGCAAATAACTCACATTTTTTTCACTTGTTTCAATGTCAATAACTTTCTTTTGAAAATAAGTACCGAAAAAAATTGCGTACTAATTTCTGCAAGGACATTTCTGTAATGGAAGTAAATAATTTTCTTTTTTTTTTTAACATTTCTTTTGTTTCAGAGTTACGGGGAAAAGTTTTCACATCTTTTTGTTGAAGAAATGAATTTTTAAAACGTCGGAATAAAAATTAAATATGAAGGTTCATTTTTTTTGTTTTGTTTTAGTCGAGTTTGGCACGTGTGATTTGATTTCTGTGACGTAATCTAGCAACCATCTTAGATCTAGGATGTTTTACGGAGCAACTGTAAAACAATCGGCTCCGTTGGCCAAAATGTGCAAAGGGTAAAAATTGCTGAAACTCAAAAAGTATGTGTCGACCTGGTTTCCCTGTAGATATGTGTCCTTAGAAAGTTTGAATG
>JBBBDQ010002313.1:450000-467500 GCA_037127315.1 Ascarosepion bandense | reverse complement strand
CCTTCAGAACGTAGGTGATGATGGCCTTCCACGTTTCCCTATCCCTGCTGGCTCTGAGCACGCCGTCTGTTACACCATGCAATCCTCGTTCTGTCATCCATCTGATTAGGTCCTTCAAATATGTTATCTGTTGCTTTTCTCTGTTTCTTTTTCCCTCCATCTGACCTGTAAGTATCAGATTCTCCAAGCCCTCCTTCCTCACTGCGTGTCCCAGGAACTTCAGCTGTCTCTTCTTGATGCTCAGTATTAATTTCCTTTTTGCTTCCATCATTTCCAAGACCTCATCATTGCTCACATGCTCGATCCATGATATTCGCAACATCCTTCTGTAGAACCACATTTCAGTTGCTTCAAGTTTTTCCTTCATCTTTGATGGTATTGTCCAGCATTCACTGCCATATTGAAGGACGGACAGCACGTAGCAATCCAGTACTCTCTTCATAGTTTCTAGGGAAATTGTCCTGTTTATTAATATTTTATTCAACTTCTGGAATGCTTCCTTCGCCATGCCAATTCGCCTTCGGATCTCTGTGTCGCACTTTCCGTCTTCTGTTATAACACTTCCCAGGTATTTAAATTTTTGTACCTGCTTGATTCTGGTATCCCCAACATGTATTTGGCATTTTGGGCTGACCTTTTTACTGATGACCATGCATTCGGTTTTCGTGCAGTTTATTTCTAGTCCTTTCTTGTTACTTTCTTCTGCTACCTTCTGTAAGAGGACTTGTAGTTTCCTTTCTAAGCCACATTTCGTAAATATTAATAACGACAATTGTCATACAACTAGCCTCGTCTCACAGTTCGATTCTTAGATATCATGAATTTGTTTATTTTATAACGATCTGATTTGTGAGCGTGTTTGCAGCAAGAGCACGTCATAGCGAGAGTTGTGTGAGGGCAATATCGTTAAAATGTTCTTGCTTGAACAATAAAATTATTTTCCTATTCAATTTTTAAGTTAATAATCCTATCTATAGTGGTTGTCGGGTGTGCTTTGTGTAGCTGTGGATATCGGTCCGGAACGAGAAATCGGGGAGCCGAGTTCGAATCCCAGCTGGATTCCTTGCATTCACTTACGCGCAAATACCCTTGGAAAAGGTATGATTCCGTCTCTTCCCTCCAGTTATGGTTTCAATAACATGAGACATTGGGTTCTATATGACTAACTGGGCAGAAGATTTCCCCGCAGTAGGTTGCTATTACTTTCTGTAGTAGACTGGTTGCCAGCCAAGGCTACAGAACCTAATTTGCCCTGCCAATTAACTCATAGCTGGAGATAGATTGTATTACATTATTATATTAACTATAATTAGTGGGGGTCCGTTTATTACTTCCTAACAATGGAAAACCGATCCCCCACTTTATGCCTAGCAGAAGTTTTAGTTATGTTTCCAACTATTATATTCAGTTAGTCAGTTAAGTGCCACACGGGATATACGCTTGGGCGATCATGTCTCGAAAGAGACATGGCTGACTGGGCAGAAGATTACCCCACAGTAGGTTGCCATTACTTTCTGCAGTAGACTGGTTGCCAACCAAGGTTATAGAATCCAATTTGTTCTGCCATTTAACTCATAGCTGGAAGGAGAAATAATAGATTATATTATATTATTATATTATGCATAATTCTTGGGGGGTTAGTTTATTACTTCATAACAATGGAAAACCAATCCCCGACTTAATGTCCAGCAGAAGTATTAATTATGTTTATATATTATATTCAGTCAGTTATGTGTTATATATGATAGACGCTTTGGGCGATCATGTCTCGAAAGAGACATGTCTGACTAGGCAGAAGATTATCCCGTAGTAGTTTACCATTACTTTCTGCGGTAGACTGGATGCCAACCAATGCTATAGAACCAAATCTGTCCTATTATTTAACCCATAAAATGAGGGAAGAGACGGGTTTATACCTTTCTCAAAAGTATTTGTGCGTAAGTGAATTCAAGAAATTCAACTGGAATTCCAACTCGGCTCCGTAATTTGTCATTCTGAGCCGATATCTCCTGCATCACAATACTCTTCTGAAATTGAACACAACTAGGCGAAAATATGAACTTAAATCTACAAATTCTCTATCTCGTGAAAAAGTAACACGCATATCAGATGAATCTGAGTTTTAGACCGTGACTTTCACTATGAAAATATTCAGTGTGCAGAAAAAGTCCTGTGAAAGCAGCTGCCATCGCACAGATAAGTAAATACATTGTTCATTTGTTTATTTGTTAAGCGGCATATGAACTTGACGATGGTACATTCCGTACAGATAACACAGCGTAAAATAGAGCACAGATATTTCCTATATTTGAAATTCTTGTTTAAAATTAATTACATTATATGAAAAAAAAAAAAAAAAAAAACGAAAGAATGTCTGGATTTGTCCGTTTCTTTCAGTATTTTTTTCTTTTACACTTAACCTGATGAAATTTACCAATCAATTCACTCGACAGTCTGCAAAAGTTCGAACCTGGTGATGAGTTATTATTTTCTACTTACCAGCAGTCTCTTTTTCATGCTTGCTGATCTAAAAAAATTTTTAAAAAATTAGACAGACGTTAAAAAAATTAGACAGACGCTCACGCGATGACCAGTCGCGCGTTACGTGACAAATTTTAAAGAACGTTCCTTTTCAAAAATACAAAAATTACGTTAAAGTCAAAACATAAGCACAAATAACAACAACAGAAAAATAAAATCTTTGAAAATGGCCAGTGAAGTGACTGAAAGCGCTTGAAAAGTTGAAAGTTATGGTACATTTTTACATTATTTATCTCCAGCAAAAAAGAAACATGTAAGTATACTGAAAAAATTAAATCAAAAATTAATAAAATCTAACTTGTCGGTCGATTACAAAACACACAAACACACACGCATGCGCACACACGCGTGTGTATGTGTGTTTTCACATATATCTGATAATGATATACACTACCGACCATAATTATTAGGCCACTCCAGTTTTTGTTTTTTAAGGAAATGATGTATTTCATACTATTTTTAGTATTCATTGCCAAACGAAAATAGAATGGTTCTTTTGTTATTACTTTTTAAAATTCTGCAAAGATGAACTCGTCCGAATCACCCTAAATTTTCTTCATTCTTTCATTGATGAAACTGCAATATATGTAATTATTAAATATATATGAATTCATTTGATGCACATGTTATTGTGCAGTATTAACAAAAGATCAATTCTATTTTCATTTACAATTATTCACTTGGCAATAAATACTAAAATATAGTATGAGATGCATCATTTTTTAAAACACTGGGGTTGACTAATATTTCTGGCCGGCAGTGTAGTTTAAAGTATGCTATATTGATGGTTGAATGTTGTTAATATAAGTGATAGAGCGAATGTACATATAAAAGTATACATTGACGTCAACTCTCATTTTACGCTTATCCGAAATCTTCAATATATATATATACACACATGGGATTCTACCTACATGCTTTTCCTATTTGGGGATGGGGAATTAATATATATATATATATATATATATATATATATATATATATATATATATAGGTTTCATTGAAAATGAGAGACAAGGTATTATTATTAAGTTTTTTATATAATTTTTCATACGTTTGTATATTTTTTTTTCTTTTCGGAACTCAAATTATATAAGAATTGTGCAAAGATTTTGTACATTTGAACGTTTTCAGCTATACTTTTAACCATTATCAAGAATTTTTATTTTTTTACTTATAAATAAACATGTGGGAAGTTTATGCATATAGAGTCTTGTGTATGTTAAGTTCCAAACACGGTCAGCACATTGTTACCGTGTTCATAATTGATATGATTAAGTGTAGGATTTTTCTTTTTTTTATTATTAATGCCTCAATTATTTTTAATTTTTTTATGTGGTTGATGCTTTATGTATGTAGTATCAAAGAGGATATCACGGATAGGTACTGGAAGATCTCGATGTCTGTTTAAATGAGATCGGATAGAACTGTTGTGGGAAAGGTGTAAGGTCAATCTTCTCGTCAATTTTGTGGTGGTATAGCTAATGAAATTGTTTACGGATTTGGAGGATTTTAGTTAAGGAACACAGTCCTTCATAGGAGATGTAAAATCGTAAACGACACTGGTTCTCTGGAGTTTCGATTTTGTAGGTGAATTATTATTGATAATGATTTTGGCAGTCTTTATTTTTTTTATATAATAAATAATTGATTTAATTTTCTTGTTTGAAATGGTTGGTGTTGCATAATTTTGGATATTATTGCTGCGTGAAGACTCGCCCTGTCTGTAGTTATCGTGCATTTGATTTTTGTAAAAAATATTAATGTTGTTCACGTATTCGTGGTAACCATTGGTTACGTTACAAAGAAAAAGTTTAATATGGTAATCAAGTAAATTATATCGAAAACCGTTGTTGATAAGTGTTTGTTTCAAATTTGTATTTCTTAGAAGAAAAGCGGTTGGGAAGATTTTTGATACCGTCAATTTTGTATCGAAGATTAATTGAATATTAAAATTTAGGTGGCAAGAATTTTTGATCGTGAGTTACTTATATTGAAGGTGTGAAAGTATTATTACTAGAATCTATGAGAACATACAGAACTGGAAGTTTTTTTCGCTAAGCTCATATGTGAAGTTGAGAACAAATTATACAAACATTTGAAAAATCATATAAAAAAATTAATGATAATACGTTGTTTGTCATTTTTAATGTTAGCTGTATAAAAGAGAGATTGTTGCCAAATACACAATATATATATATATATATATATATATATATATATAATATTGATTGTTTAATTACTTAGTTTCTGGTCATAATAAGGTTAGACCACTGCACATTTTTATTACAAAGTGTTCAATACAATTATATTGTAGAACTTTTGAATATTTTCCATTTGTAAACGAGTCATTACGCGACCTACGTTTCTACCATAAGTAGTGTCTTCAGGCGATTTGCAATAACTGATTTTACCGTTTACCTTTTTTATTTTTTAAGAACGCTCATGTAACTGTGTTTTTTTTTAACTCTCGCGTGGCAGGGAATTTTTGAACGCACAATTTTTAAAATTACAAGGAATTATGGCGTTGTTATCGATGATCGTATGAACCTAAGAGGTATTTTTTAGTATGGTTACAGTTAGTCATCTTTCATTCAACAGTTCGTTTTTGTTTGGGAATAGCATAATCTCTAACTTCTTGACACAGTCTACATATTTTGACACCCTTGTAAGGCTTGACTGTTTTTATTATACTTATGTATGAGTCTTTTCCATATTTTGATTTTAATTTCCACACATGGTTAGCCAATTTTGTACAGTTTTTTAAGTTTTTTTATTTTGAATGTAGACCTGTGATTGAACCACCTGGTCTTAAATGTGTCTTTAGTTGAACCTAAATATATTTTATTTTATCCATTTGGGTCATGTACCTTTGCCTTGTAAGTGATTTCTTTTATGTTGCAAAGTCCTTGAAGTGAATATTTTATTTTGTCCCTGGAGTTGCATTCTTTATTAGTGGTTTTGTTTTGTACACTGCTATTTAAGTTTCTGGCGTTTTGTTTTTTATGAAGCTATCTAAATTACTTGTGCAACTATAACTTAACTTGATTGTGTTTCTGTTGAAAATTTTGTTTAGTTCTGATCCTTTTGGAAAGTGTCTATCTATCAGTTTAAAAATATTTGTCCTATTTTGGTTTTTACCTCTAAATTAAATTTATTTGTCTGTTTGGTTGAGAATTATATTGTAAAATATTTTTATGGTCAGTTTTTTTTAGTGCATCTTCATAGATATTTTTCTTTTCATCAAATATTGATTTGTTTGACGAATTATTAGATAGTCTGTGTTCTATTCCTTTGTAAATGTGTTTAATTATACTTTTTGGATGGTTGGATTCTGTATTTATGTATGTTAGCTTAGTGTTTGTTTTCATGTATGGCGAGACATTGCCAGTTTGTAAATTAAATTTCACATCTAAATATTGTACCACTTTTCTATTTGTTTTTACTATTATATCAAAATCTAGTTCTTTGAATAGTTTGAAAAGCTCTTTCCTTATTTTATCATTTTCTCTTTTGTTGCTTGATGCTATCATTAATCCGTCCCCTCTCTATAATCCGTGGTTGTCAATATGGATTATTTTGTTGATTTTATTTAAAATGTATATGCTCATCAATTCTGAAATTTCTGCTCCGTCATACGATCCTTGTGGTACGTCAAATGTGCCATTGTTTGATTTCTTGATCCATACTTTACCTTTGTGGAAAAGTATTGATTTGAAGCAATGTGGGATTATGTCAATATGTTCAGATGGTATTTTTATGTTCCTTTTAGCAAAAAGAAAATTTTTTCAGAAATTGATGAGTAAAGGTTTTTTTATGTCTTATCTAATAAACGTGTATTTATTTTTGCATCCAATTTTTGGAACTAGGAAATGCAATCACTTGTGTGCTTTCACTGGTTTGCTTGAGTGACTGTTCTTAGCAAGTCACAAATATTTTTTAATTTTTAATGGCTTATTTTGCCCACTTCCGTTTTTGCTGGATTTATAAATCGGTATGATTGGTTGTTGGTAAAGTCTTCTTTATGGTCTTTGATTTTAATGAAAGCTTGAATACCAGTTAAAATTTGAATTGTCTTGCTTAAGTTTATTGTCTGTAATAATTTTAGCCTCTTTATTGATGTTTTCAATGTAGGAATCTGGGACTTTTTGTAAGTTTTTTAAGTTTAATTTGTCTGTAATAATTTTAGCCTCCTTATTGATGTTTTCAATGAAGGAATCTGGATAGTTTTTGTAAGATTTTGTAATTTCCTCGTTTATCTTTTTTTCGTATACTCTTGGGTTTATTTGATATATATATATATTGTTTCCAAGATGTTAAGTACCAATTTTCTTTTTGCGTCCGTCCTCTCCAAAAGACTGTCGTTGATTACATGCTTTGTCCATGGCATTCTCAGCATCCTTCCGTAGAAATACATTTACATATTTAAATATACTTCAAATCTTTCTTTCATCTTCGAAGAAATTGTCCAGTATTCGTTGCTATACTGAAGGACTAACCATTGCATCACTTCGAAGTACCTAAAATGATTTACTGTGGCTCATGACTGAAAGTACAGGACACTTAGTGTGGATCGAACTCACTAATCACTTGTAATTATTCTAGCAGCACAAGCTTTCTAACCATTACGTCTACAAGTGCTCAGCAGGGAAATAAATATGAGACGTAATGGTCGGCCTTTTGATGTCATTCTATACTGTTAATTTATTTCAACTGAAAATATTTTCTAATAAATGATGTATTTTCAATTTTAGATCTGAAAATTGATCGTCTGGCTATCAACTCAATGTGAGGTTACCGAAAGAGAAAATAATAAAACTGACATTTCTAATTTCATTATAAACATTGTTCGGACGGTTATCCTCATCTTTGTTGCCATATACTCGAAGTTTCGCCCATTGTACGCTTTAGCCTTCTTCAGTTGATTGAAATTTTGTACTGAATCCTTTATTTCGTTCAACGGGGTTGATTTTTTTAATTCCATGAGCCCAATCCCTGTTCGAGTTCTAATCAGCTGAAGAAGACCGAAGCGTACAATGGTATCCTCAACACCCTTTGTAAAACCATATTTCGGCTGCTTTAGGTCTTTCCTTCACCTTTGAAGAAAGTGTCCAGTATTCGCTGCCATACTGAAGGACAGACATCACATAACAATCTCGTCTTTGTTTCCACAACATTTTCTTGTCTGTTAATACTCTATTCAGCTTCTAGAATACATCCTTGGCCATGCCAATACGCCTTCGGATCACAGCGTCGCGCTTCCTTTCTCTATTAAAACACTTCCGGTGTATTTAAATGTCTGTACCTGTTTGATTTTAATATCCCCAAATTGACTACTTGGTTACGATATTTAAAGATAAGTAAATAAGCTTTGTTTGTTTGCTTGTTTGTTTAGCAGCATATCAACATCTTATGGGTCATTTTTTTTATAATCATATCACCCCATATAAGGCCTCTTAATGCCACTGTTTTACAGGGGATTACATAGGAGGAAAGTTATGAGAAAGAGTGACAGGTTATGGGGATGTCAATATTTAATTTTCTTGGTAATATGCATAATTTCTTCTACAAAAAATGTATTACTAGCATTTTTTTTTAGAATGAAACTTTTAACCATGAAAATGTATTACTGGTATTTTTTATATAAAAATATATTTTATACTTTCATATTGTTTTGATCCTAGTTCAGCTTGGACCTTAACAGATGCTATTACACGGGTCAGGGTGAAACTGGGAACAACAAAAATTTAGAGGTAGTTTCGAAAAATATTCGATCAGAGTTCTTGCTGTCGGATATAGTTTATCGTCATACCCAGGACGTCTCTTTTTGTTCAATTATATTTATACATGAGAAGTTGGACTGTAATCTTTCGACTCTCTGGATGGTTATTTCAGGCGCCTCAAGGCGATGATGCTTTGATTGATTCATTCATTTGTTTAACGAAATATCAACATCTTATGAGTCATTAAATGCTGAAATTTAATTTTCTTTTGAGCTTTGACGTAATACAAATGTAATATACCTTATTCTGCCTTCACAAGTGAATACAGGGTAGATGATACTTAATGTTTTGTAATTATAGAGGTTTATGCAGACATAATTACTAGACGCAGTGATATGTGTGTTTTGTCTTGTAGTTTTGTTGAATAAATATTTTAGAATGCAATTTGATTTATTTCAGATCTCTAGGATATTATATCGGTTAATGTCATGAAAGGGCTCTTTTATGTTGGTTGTTAGGTTGGTTGAACTTATTTAACGGTATATCTATATATAGGGGTCATTTAATGCCGAAACCTAAACATTTTCAACAGCATTTCATGGCTTCAAGTATAACTGGAATGCAATAAATTAGAATATATTTTATTTTCAGGTCATTTTGCTGTAAAATGTATTGCTGGTAATTCTTCGATAAAATGTATTGTTGAAAATCTTACTATATATATATATATATATATATATATATATATATATATATATATGTCAGATTAAATAAATAGCAAACATTGTGTCTGCTTATTCTTTAATAAAATCCGTGCATACTCACGGATTATCTTTCGCGTATTATAATTGAAAGATGTCAGAAATGAGGTGTAACGTTGACAGTTTTTATCATCATTCATTTCTCAATGTACGCAAGTGCTTTCAATCTACTTCCGAGATCATCTTCAGTCAACGTTACAGCTCATTTCTGATATCTTTCAATTATAATACGCGAAAGATTATCCGTGATTATGAACAAATTTTATTAAAAATAAACGGACAGAATATTTGCAATTTATTTAATCTGACATGTCTAAAAGAAAATTTGATGCCCAAATACACACACGCATATATATATATATATATATATATATATATATATATATATATATATATATATATATTATAACTTATACTTTAGAACATGTACAGACTACAATTTACTACAAAAGTGTACATTTTCTTTCGACATTGAAAGAACAATGTATGACCATTACTAACTACCTTATGAAACATTGTTCTTTCAATATTGAAAAACAATGTACACTTTCGTAGAATTTATTACACTTTACTACAAGTTATTAAAGTTCTTGCCGCGTGTTTGCTCTTTAACAGTTCTATATTATTTTTTATCATAATAATTATGTCGTCGAATAATGAAAAATATATATCCTGTCTATAATAATAAAAACCTATATATATATATATATATATATATATATACCTCCTGTCACGCCGCTCAGGGTTTTTAAGTATTTGTTTCTTATGTAAGATAGACAATAGTAGGTACATCGATATATATGTTGCAGTTGTTTTAGACGGCATATCTATATATTTTGTTGTCATTTTAGACGGTACGGGCCCATTTGTATTTTGCATAAAATGTATTGCTGGCATTTTAATGTAAAAATTTATGCTTTCATCGTGTTTTTCATTTCGTTGAGGGTTCTCTATTTGTCCATAACTTGGATCATAACGGGTGCTAGCAATCCGAGTTAGGGTGAACCTAGTAACATCATCAATTAGGAGATGGTTTTATGCTTCTCAAAATTTCAAATCTCCCAGAGAGAGGCCTTGCTGTCAGATGTATTTTTCGTCAAACTCAGGACGTGATGGTGCTTTGAAAGTGACTACGGCGGGCAAATTAATATTTTTCTACCCTTTGATCCGATTCTGGACGGCCACGTAGTATTGACGCACACTAAGATAAATGCAGTGGCTGAGGGCGCAGTGTATACAACACAGGTTTGAATCGAGATACTTCGTGGAGTGAAACAAAATCTCCCATCCACGAAGAGGTTAAACAGCAGAAAAGGAAAAAACTTCCATTTGAATTTACTTTCTGCATCATCTAATCACAATATTTATTCTCCTTTTTTGATACAATGGCAATACCAGGAAATGAAATTAGAAAGACTGTTGCGTCAGTCCCTTAAGCCAGAAAAGCGAATCTAACTTGAATATTAGCATCTTATTATTTATTCTTTTCTCTGGTTTGCCCCAATGTGGAATAATCAGCTAAATGAATCGAATAGACAAATGTAGCCATAATTATTTTTGGTGGGGATGGGAAAATTGGTTAGAGAGACTGTTCTTGCAAATCATCTGCTTCAATTTCAAAAACCTTCCTTTAATATCGAATAAAAACCAGTCATCGCCACCGGCTCACATCCAGTCACCGTGATCGTCATCCTCATCTCTATTCCTTAGTGGTAGTGACGGTGATTGCTGTTAATCAAATAACGTCTAACAAATTCATCCTCTTGAATTTGATTATGGTGGACAACCCTGCAGACGAAGAAGCGCACGCACTTGGCCAGAAGCGTCTCTCCCAAAGCTCAAAGGGAATTGAAACAAGTTAGAATTTTTCGATATTTTCGAAATAAAAAATGAATCAATTATTCGATATATCTTATAGAAAATTGGCAAATATATACTGTCATTGGGATAAATTTATTCAGAAAGGAACATTTCAAATCATACAATATTTAACAAAAAAATATTTTTTCATCGTAAATGTTGTGGATTCCGGGTGAGGAACCGCACAAAATAATGAACAACAAAAACAGATATTGAGATAGAAAAGTAGGTTATATTGAACGTAATATACAAAATTGAACGCAGGCTAGTAAATGCAGGAATATTATTAGTAAGAAATAAATATATACAAGTCTTGAAGTGAAGTTGATGGAAATAGTATATCCGTGTATATTATTCTAGCTGAGTGGAGCTCAGAGCTAGTCTGACTTCTGGTGCGGTAGTCTCTGGGTAACATCGGTATCTTACGAATCAGTTCCGGTACTCTCCGATAATTTGCACGGATCTCTACGATTACTCTCTCTCTCTCTCTCTCTCTCTCTCTCTCTATGGCAGCTACTCCTGTTCTCTCTATGGCAGGAGTATATGTACTCTCAGTCGAGTTCATTATCGTATACAAAGGGGAGATCCCACAACAGTAAATCAATAAAAAAAAAGCTAAAAAAAAAACATGCGAGAGAAAGTAAAGTAATATTTTAAAATGTTATTTTTTTACTTTTCTTTGTTTGTTTGAGTACTTTTTTTTGTGGTTATATTAATCATTCGATCCTATGTGTTGTAGGTCTGGTTAGCGTCCAGCAAGAAATAATACAGCAGTCAAAATAGGAAATAACGATATATATATATATATATATATATATATATATATATATATATTAAACACAGCAAAATATAAATACATGGAACGATAAATACGGGTTAGGTAATAATACTAGAACTGAGACTCCCCAATGGTCGTACGGTAGCAGCTTTGGCTATGTCACTCTGTCTCTCCTCTATCTCTGCCTATTTCTGTCTTCTGCGTATCGCTGCCTCTCTGTTTTTCATCTTGTGAGGGGAAGTATATGTAGTAGATGGAAGAGTTCAAACCGTTGAATGGGTGAGGCCACCATTTCACTTTGTTTTTTTTTAAAATTATTCTTGACTAGTGAAAGTATTTCTCATGTCATTCCGTAGCCAATTAGGCTACGAAAACTCCTATTATTAACTAATTTCTCAGTTGTTGTTTTACTATCACTATTCTTATGTCACTTTTCGAAATTTTATTTAGAATTCGTCATGTTTTTGTGGATTCTGTGAGGATTATTTTTTACAGTAATTTTCACCCTGTATAATGCCTAGCGGTCACTCAATATAAAGGATTATGTTAAGGGTAGTTATACGGCTAGAAAAGGAATATAACGGTTAACTCTAGACATTAACAGGTTAAAATTGAAGTGAAGGGCAAAACACCCTCGTAAGATTACGTTCCACAGGGCAGTGGTTAGCGGGAAGAAAATATCTGAGCGGTACTTCTCACCAATGCAATACGGAAGGAATGTGGTTCGTTTGCAACAATGTGAGTGGTATGGTGGTTTTGAATTAGCAGAACCAAGGATTGTTTTTTAAATTTCCGTGGCTAATTGTTTCACCGCGTTCCATTCATGTGCAATGGAGTCAAATTTGGTGATAAGGGTTTCGTATTATCTTGATAGAATAGCACATCACCTACTTGCTGCAAGAATGTCAAGAAAACTGATTAAACAGTGTTCTAGAAGTAAAGTCACTTTTCAACGATCCCAACACAAGCATCAAAGATGAGCGAGAATTCGCAATCCTGACCATGATGTCAAGAGTTGTCAAATATACTTTGGAAATTGTCCCTCTCCAGGTCGTAGCACACGCAAACGACTATTACTTGCATGAAGTTAGAACATATTCTATTCAATACTTTATCTTATAGGGAACTGGCAAATATAAACTGTCATTGGAAATAACTCATTCAGAAAGAAATATTTCAATTATGCAAATAAGAAAATGATATCCTTCGCAACATTTTTCTTTTTGTTCAAAAAATTATTTTTTCATCGTAAATTAATTTAAAAAAAAAGGAAAAAGAAAACATACGAAAGAAAGTAAGGTCAAATTGAAAATGGTTTTTATCTTCAGTCAGTCAGTTAAGTGCCATACGTGATACACACTTTGGGCGATCATGTCCCAAAAGAGACATGATTGACTGGGCGGAAGATTATCCTACAGTAGGTTGCCACTGCTTTCTGCAGTAGATTGGTTGTCAGCCAAGGCTATAGAATCCAATCTGTTCTACCATTTAACTCATAACTGTAGAAAGAAAAGATAGATTATATTACATTATTATATTAAGTATAATTAGTTGGGGAGAAAACTGATCCCCCACATTTTGCCCTGTAGAAGTTTTAATTATATTTCCAACTATTAAATATTCAGTCAGTCAGTTAAGTGCCATACGTGATACACACTTTGGGCGATCATGTCTCGAAAGATTATTCAGCAGTAGGTTGTTTTCTGCAGTAGACTAGTTGTCAGCCAGGGCTATAGAACCCAGTCTATTCTATTATATAACGGATAGCTGGAGGGAAGAGACGGATTTATACCTTTCCCAACTTTTCTTCAACTGTAGAATGTGCTGATTATGGCGTACATCTTCCCTACATGACCGCTAACGACCTACAGCTAAAGGAATGTGACAGTTTTTTCAGTACTGAATCACATTAACTGCAATAAGCATCTGGCCTTTCAAATGACCACAATCCAATCCCACTAAAACTGAACAAGAGAAGGACGTGTGTATCTCCGTAGCACACTAAGTTACACTGGGTTCTTTAACTACATTGAAGATTATCACATATTTCAGTCCTGACATGAGGTTTGAACCTTAAACAATTAGGTCACGGTTTTTAAATCATTTAACGCCAATTAAGGAGTTAACGCTACTGATGTACAGGGGTTACATAGGGGAGATGAAGTATTAGACAGGAGGAGAATGAAGACAAAGACGAACCGGCTATATGAGGTGAAAGAGAAAGAACAAGAGAAGGATGTGAACACAGGAATGAAGGTAGTTGCGAAGGTAGAGAAAACGGAAAAGAACAAGATACACGGGGTGATGTAGAAAGGGCTGGAGTTACATAAGAGAGTTGAAGTATTAGGCAGGAGGAGAGTGAAAACAAAGACGAACCAGCTACAGGAGGTGAAAGAGAAAGAGCAAGAGAAGGATGTGAACACAGGAGGGAAGACAGTTACGAAGGTAGAGAGAACAAAATACGTGGGGTGATGTAGAAAGGGCTGGAGTTACATAAGAGCGTTGAAGTATTAGGCAAAAGAAAGTGAAGACAAAGACGAACCAGCTGCAGGGGGTGAAATTGAATGGGCAAGAGAAGGATGTGAACACAGGAGTGAAGAGAGTTTCGAAGGTAGAGTGAAAGGAAAATATCAAGATAGACTGGGTGATGTAGAAAGGGCTGGAGTTAAGTGGATAAGAGATGGGAATTGACTTTGCATTTAAATTCCTGGAATGTTATAGCCGCCAGGAAACCAACAATATGGAAGGGTATTCTATAGGCATGAAGCGTGAGAAAAGAAGTTGATGGAATAGAATTGTCGCCTGCATTTGGTTGATCTAACTGTAGAAGGGTGAGACTTTGTTGCCAGTCTGGTTGCCCAATTAAATTCTTGTGGAAGGGGCACCAGTGACCAAAGTTCGTCAGAGCAGAAGCCATGAAAATATTTATAGAACAGACAGAGGGAAGCCACGTTCCAACGATGAGAAAGTGGCTGGAGTCGAGCTGCCAGGTCGGGATCAATTACATTACAGATTCTCCTCTGGAGCCTGTCAAGAACACTGATATGAACAGCAGGTGCGCCTGACTAGATATGACAACAGTATTCCATGCAAGGTCGGATGGTTGATTTCTATCTGTGCAAAATGAATTCGGGTGGAAAAACACTTCCTGGCCCGACACAGTAACCCAACCTTCCTAGCAGTGGATTTAGCTATTAATTCAATGTAATTATTTCACTTGAGGTCGGAAGATAGGGTAAGGCCGAGAAGGCTCAGTGTATTGCTTTGAGGGAGACTTGCTTGGTCCATGCTTATGGGTGGCAGGAGAGATTAGCTATGATGGATGACAGATAGGAGTTTCGTTTTAGAAACGTTGAAATTTACGAGCCACTTCTTACCCTAGTCCACCACTGAGTGGGGTCCCTTTTCAAGAATAGCAGCAAGGTTATTTTTTAAGTGCTACTGACACTATGTAAACCAGTACTGACTGCAACATGGTCGGATCATCTAAACTTATTTATAAATGGAACTTTGTACGTGTGTGTGTGTGTGTGTCCGTTACCTATAGACTCCAAAACGGCTGAACCGATTTTCTTGACAACTGTGTAAGTTGTACTATAAGCGTCTGCAAGTGTTCTTAGCTAAGTTTTTGTCGAGGTACCCTCGATAAATATCGAAAATCGATAATCGAAAAAATCGGGTTATAGAAGGAGTGGTCCGATTTTAATCTAATTTGATACACTCATAGAAAAAGACATAAAAAACGATATTCAGAAGTTTCAAGGTTGCAGTTCTTACAATAGTGCAGAAAATCGATAATATATATATATATATATATATATATATATATATATATATATATATATATAAGGCAAGATGTTTGTGTGTGTGCCAGTTTATCTGCCTGTATGTCTGTATTTTTTTTTCGGCTTTTTTATTTTAGTTTTTGCTTCGGGTTTGGCTCTAAGTAGGTATAATTGTAGTTCTTAGTCTCAGCCATAATACCATTTACTCAGAGGACTTATTTAGCCTTCAAAATTCAGCTTACGACGAAAAAAACTTATTTGATATCGATACCAGGAAATAAAAATTTGACTTACGTCCATTCATTTTTCTTTCAGTCTACGGTTTGGCTTTAACTGGAAACAACTATTGCTTTTTAGTCTCTCATGCCAACGTCTAAAGAGTCTGATCTCCAGGACCATGGATGAGTTTTGAAGGTTTCATTACACATGAGCAACGCCGGGATATACTGCTAGTTGCTTACTAAAATGGTTAACCCGCAAGTTTCTCAAGAGATTGGCTTTACACTTAGCAGGAATTCAAAACAGGGTCTGTCAAAGGGCGAATGAACAGAATTGTAGAATCCTCCATCAATTAGCGCAATGAAGTAGAAATTGATTCATAGAAATATATGCAATTTAGACAGGAACAGTGCGAACGTCTCGTGTTCCCCACTCACCAAATTTATAATACGCCTCCAATCTATGATACGTCCCCTTTTAATATACTACATCTCAATATCCATAAAATAATATTCATATACAATATACAATTTTATTGTAGTTATGTACAATAATGGATCATATGCAATATAGGTGAACAATTCAACTAGAAACATTGAAAATAAATACAATGTATCTAAATAGAAATTAGAGACCTGTCATAATAGATCATTTCAGCCTATGTACAATAATGGATCACATGCAATGTAGGTGAACAATTCAACTAGAAACATTGAAAATAAATACAGTGTATCTAAATACAAATTAGAGTTACGACATAATCGATCATTCCATCTAAAATAAATCAGCAATATTTTGCGGCAAATGTTAACATTAACTTGATGTTTTTCTTGTTGAAAAATTGTAGAACTTTAACACATTCAAAATTATGAATAAAAATATCGAGTATTTTTCGAAATTTAGCTAAAAAAAAGAAGCTAAACCAATTCACAAACAAAAGACTAAACAATAAGAGCTCAGAACGACGTCATAATTCGCTAAAATTAGTTTAACTTAATTTGTAAAGTAAAATGTCTTATGGTAAATTGTTACATTTTTTTTATTTTTAATCACGTGGATGCGCGTTTTAGTTTTATATCTTGTCAACTGCAGAGTATAGTAGGGTCAGTTGAGCACAGTCTGTGAAAAAAAAGGCACTGTGGTGCAATTTATTCCGCCAGAAATGTTAAACCGGCATGCTGTACCGCTTGCATTCGCAAAGGAAGCTACAATTCAGTGTTTGAGTGTCAATCAGAGGACAATGCAAGGAATTCGGAAAGAGTTTGATGAGTCTAATGGTGATTACAAAGCTAAAGCAGCTCAAAAAACTCACTCTGATCGTACTGATAAAAAAAAGAACTCCCGATTTGGTTGTTGAGGTATTTAGACTCAACGCGGTGGCCGACATCAAGTGGCTTGATGATGTAGTGTTGCCCTAAATCAAGAAGATGGCCACGGGAAGACTATATGTCAGGGAAACGGAACTTAGCACCATACCACACATAACGGGAGAGCCCAGTCATGGTTGTCAGAGAGTTTCTGCAACCACATCCTCCTTTATATCTGGCCACCTAACTCTCCAGATTGCAACTCCCTTGGTTATTATGTGTAGGATGCGCGCGCGCGCGCGAGAGAGAGAGAGAGAGAGAGAAAGAGAGAGAGAGAGACTCTAACAAAACTCTTACTATCACAGAAGATGAACTGAAGGTAAGGATTACGGCGGCATTCACCAACTTAAACAAGAAGACATTCCAGAAGTGTTGGAGGAGATTCCGAAGTCATCTGGACGCCGTGGCTGAAGCCAATGCTAATTCGATTAAATAAATTTACTCCGTAGTATTTTCTATCTATCTA
>JBBBDQ010002313.1:445000-447500 GCA_037127315.1 Ascarosepion bandense | reverse complement strand
CTATCTATCTATCTATTCCAGTCTCTTCATTATCTATCTATCTATCTATTCCAGCCTCTTCATTATCTATCTATCTATCTATTCCAGTCTCTTCATTATCTATCTATCTATTCCAGTCTCTTCATTATCTATCTATCTATTCCAGTCTCTTCATTATCTATCTATCTATCTATAGATATAGATATAATGATATAAATATAGAAAATGCTACGGATTAAATATATAAATGATAACATAAATATGTTATAATATCACTACAAAAGTAGCTATTTTGTTTTGACACTTCTTGTGTCTTATCAAGTGATGAGGTTTATTTCAAGTTGAAAGACTTTAAAAGGTTAAAAACTAGCCCAACTCACTTAATCAGGGAGGCATTGTTATACAGATAGTGTGGACCAATCAAAATATAATTACTAATTTGAAGAATATGAGAACAGACTTTAAAAACAATTTTAGTTGATTAATATTAATATTTGATTAAACTGATCAGCATTATTAATCAATTATTAAATTCACTTTATTTTTACTGCGAATTTTAAAATACATGGAATTTTATATATATATATATACACACATACATGTGTGTGTGTGTGTCCTGAAAGATATATGTGATAAAACTACATTCTTTTGGGTTCCTTATTAATTTAATTCCTGAAATATAAATCTCCGGGTTGTACCGATCTCTCTTCTTAAGGCTAAGATTAATTGCTGATATCTGAGGGTTCCTCAAAAGATAAAATAAAGACGGAACTGGATTATTATTATTAGTTAAACATTTGTGCACGTTGGCATCTCAATTCATTTCATTTGATCGGGCGTACGGTTACCTTCTAATACGCGTTTATTTATTATGACACAGGCACATAAAGTCGTTTTTATTTATATATATATATATTTAATTTCATGGTTTAAAGGAAACATTACACGCACAAACGTTGATATCTATCTATCTTGTATATATATATATAAACTCTATTTCATATTATACATGAAGTGTGAGTAGGCGTTTAAAATTTTTTATCGATTGTAGTTCAGAAGATAGAGTAATAACTTTCAAATTTAATCTTTTTGTAAAAACTCGGTTTTTTTTATTTCTGTTCTTTATTAAAAGACTTGTATTCTGTTCTTCATCAGTTGAAATGTAATTGTCTGAAGAAGCTCCTTCGTCGAACAAAACGCAGTGCTAATAAGCTTTTCTATGGCTCCTTTTATTTGCCCTTTTTATATTCAAAACAACTCAAAAATAATGATCGAAATTAAACAGTCAACATGAAAAAAACAACAACAACAACAAAAAAAAAACAAACAGCACAAAAAGAAAATTTCCTTGAAAATGGCTAAATAAGTGATCGAAAGTGCATGGAACAATAAACATTATGGGAAAATTCTGAACGCCCTTAAGCCTAGAAAATAGAAAGTTGTAAGAATAAATAAAAAAAAATCATAATTACAACTTCCTTCCTAGCTCTAGTTAATGAAAAGATGTTTAAAAGAATATATATATATATATAATTCGGAATTTGTTTGATATAATATACATATTTGGCTCTGTAAATAGATAATACTATTTACACCGAGTCCTCTACCGGGATTACTTTTAATATTGATAAAATTACTATTAATAGGATCTGGGTTGGGGTTTTTACCTATATACATTTCCTTTTCTGGATTATATACATACATATATATATATATATATTAATCATTTGACACCAAGCAAGGCATTCCACTGCCACTATTGCGCTGGGGTTTACATAGAACAATTAAAGGAGACACGTTATTTCATGGTAAATCGAAAGTGTAGGCCTATTTTAGGCGAACCATCATCAACTTCCGTCTTTATTGTACAAAAGATTTTACACGTGTAAAATCTTTTGTACAATAAAGACGGAAGCTGATGATGGTTCGCCTAAAATAGGCCTACACTTTCGATTTACCATGAAATAACGTGTCTGCCTTAATTTACACTGCATGCTGATATATATATATATATATATATATATATATATATATATATATCAGCATGCATATATATATATATATATATATATATATATATATATATATAAAGACAAAAGGAAAACTTAACTAACGTGTTTCGTCCTCTGAGAGACTTCTTCAGGGCAAATGTAAATATTTCACTTTGCCACAAGTTTTTTTATATAATAATTTCACCTGATGCACAGAGAGAGAAAAAAAAACGGGTACAGAGGATAAAAGAAGAAAGGATAAGAGATGGATGGGATTCAAGGAGATAAAAAACTGCAGTTGACGTTGAATTAAACTTTTGGAGATTGTAACGATCAAGAAAGGGAGTTTCACAAACGGGAAGCATGAGAAAAGAAACCGTGAGAGTAGCTTTTTGAACCAACGTAATGAAACCGCTAATTTTTGCCACCATAGAATTTTCCATCCTCTTAAATACATCGAAAATCATCTCAATATTTTAACTATTTGCTTTTACCTATAAAATTTACCCCTTCTTTGATAATCTCTTTAT
>JBBBDQ010002313.1:432500-440000 GCA_037127315.1 Ascarosepion bandense | reverse complement strand
GGGCTTGGAAAATCTGATACTCACGGGATAGACAGAAAGCAAGAGGGACAGAGGAAGACAACGCACAGTATACTTAGTGAGCTTGACTAAATGGATAGTGGAAAAGATTTAGTAGAAATAACAGAAAGAGATAGTTTAAGTATTTACATTATTCGGACTATTGTCCTCGTTTTTGTTACCATTATTACGACGTTTCTGCCGTTGTACGCTCCGGCCTTCTTCAGGTGCTAGGAATTTATTATTTATTAGAATCACTGGGGTATATCATCCTCATTCCTTGCGTAAAGCCTGATTGGAAGTCATGAGTTATCTTCCTCTAACCTTGCAAATTACTTGTTCACCACTGCTTAAGGACACATGTGGCAGTGTATATAGACGTTGGTTAGTTCCTGACTTGACTCTTAGAATTGTGAGTTCAATATCAGGCAACAGCAGTGTGAACAAGTAACTTGCAGGATTAGAGGGAGATAACTCATGACTTCCAATCGAGACGCAAGGAATGAGGATGATATACCCGAGTATATTGTAATAAATAGTTCGGTTCGAAATTCCTAGCACCTGAAGTAAGCCGGAGTATACAACGGCCTAAACGTTGTATTAATGGCAACAAAGATGAGGAAAATAGTCCGAATACTGTAATTGCTACCTCATCTCAGAAATATAGACAAATAGAATGATCTATTATTAAACGTCGTACAAATGGCAACAAAGATGAAGAAAATAGTTCGAATAATGTAAATACTGTAAATAATACGTCATCTCAGAAATATAGACAAATAGAATGATCTATTATTAAACGTCGTACAAATGGCAACAAAGATGAGGACAATAGTCCGAATAATGTAAATACTGTAAATACTACCTCATCTCAGAAATATAGACAAATAGAATTATCTATTATTAAACGTCGTACAAATGGCAACAAAGATCAGGACAATAGTCAGAATAATGTAAATCCTGTAAATACCGCCTCATCTCAGAAATATAGACAAATAAAATGATCTATTATTACAGGTCGTATAAATGGCAACAAAGATCAGGACAATAGTCGAAATAATGTAAATAGTGTAAATACTTCCTCATCTCAGAAATACAGACAAATAGAATGATCTTTAATTAAACGTCGTACAAATAGCAACAAGGATGAGGATAATAGTCTGGATAAAGTAAATACTGTAAATATTAACTCATCTCAGAAATATAGACAAATAAGGCAAGGTTTATTAAGAGATACACAGGAAAGGAAGTTGTGGACAACCATAACTGGGAAAAGAAGAATTGGATTCATATTTTTATCTCGGGTATTTGCGCTTAAGTGGATATATATATATATTTCAACTGAAATTCGAACTCGGCTCTCCAATTATATATTTCGAGCCACTGTCAATTGCACTACTCGCAAATCCAAGCTTACTAGACCTGGTATTCTCAAACAGGCACTGATCAGACTCGACGTTGCTTAATTTCAGTATCGCATGGGAAAAGCTGATTCAACGTGATATATCCGTTAGCCTCAGTAAATAAGAAAGCCTTTGATGAGATGTTACTCAGATTATAAACTGTTGATCGGATGGAAGATCAGATTCTTGTATCAATGTCTACGCGTTAATGTAGAAAGTAAAAATAAGATAAACTTGTAAACGTTTACTGAATTGAAATTAACTTGATTAGTAAGAAGCTCTACCAAAGTTTATTATAAATCCATCGAATAGGTTGCCATCCTCACAGTTACATTCTGGTCTCGACTTCGATATTTGTAATCCATCGAATAGGTTGCCATCCTCACAGTTACATTCTGGTCTCGACTTCGATATTTATAATCCATCGAATAGGTTGCCATCCTCACAGTTACATTCTGGTCTCGACTTCGATATTTGTAATCCATCGAATAGGTTGCCATCCTCACAGTTACATTCTGGTCTCGACTTCGATATTTATAATCCATCGAATAGGTTGCCATCCTCACAGTTACATTCTGGTCTCGACTTCGATATTTATAATGCATCGTATAGGTTGCCATCCTCACAGTTACATTCTGGTCTCGACTTGATATTTATAATCCATCGAATAGGTTGCCATCCTCACAGTTACACTCCTCTGGTCTCGACTTCGATATTTGTAATCCATCGAATAGGTTGCCATCCTCACAGTTACATTCTGGTTCCGACTTCGATATTTATAATCCATCGAATAGGTTGCCATCCTCACAGTTACATTCTGGTCTCGACTTCGATATTTGTAATCCATCGAATAGGTTGCCATCCTCACAGTTACATCTTGGTCTCGACTTCGATATTTATAATCCATCGAATAGGTTGCCATCCCTTTTCACAGTTACATTCTGGTCTCGACTTCGATATTTATAATCCATCGTATAGGTTGCCATCCACAGTTACATTCTGGTCTCGACTTCGATATTTATAATCCATCGAATAGGTTGCCATCCTCACAGTTACATTCTGGTCTCGACTTCGATATTTGTAATCCATCGAATAGGTTGCCATCCTCACAGTTACATTCTGGTCTCGACTTCGATATTTATAATCCATCGAATAGGTTGCCATCCTCACAGTTACATTCTGTCTCACTTCGATATTTATAATCCATCGTATAGGTTGCCATCCTCACAGTTACATTCTGGTCTCGACTTCGATATTTATAATCCATCGAATAGGTTGCCATCCTCACAGTTACATTCTGGTCTCGACTTCGATATTTATAATCCATCGAATAGGTTGCCATCCTCACAGTTACATTCTGGTCTCGACTTCGATATTTGTAATCCATCGAATAGGTTGCCATCCTCACAGTTACATTCTGGTCTCGACTTCGATATTTATAATCCATCGAATAGGTTGCCATCCTCACAGTTACATTCTGGTCTCGACTGATATTTATAATCCATCGAATAGGTTGCCATCCTCACAGTTACATTCTTGGTCTCGACTTCGATAGATCTGATAAAGAACTGGAATGGGCAATATATTTACAATATTGCGAAATTCTAAGACGGTTAATGAATGAAACAGCCGGCACAGGAAGAAGACCAAGTGGTACAATGGTCGAAACGTTGCTAGCATAACAACCAAGATGAGCGTGACAGTCCGAATGGCAAAGCATGTAATTGTAATTCCTCACTTCAAAATATCTGACAAAAATTCTCATTTTCTTTGGCATCTAATCGATTGCTAATCAAACCAATCAAAAAAGACAAAATGGCGGACAAACCGTAAAAGTCATAAACATTTCGATTAAGGTTCTTACTTTCATGTCTATTCTGACAACTGACAACTTGAAAATGAATTAAAATTCGGACAAAATAATTAAACTCGGTGAAAGAAAAAAGGGAAAATTATCTCATGAACCGCAATTAATGAAAAACATTTCTGAACAGAAAAAAAAAGACACTTCTTTGTTCATTTACTTAGTCATTTATTTATTTTTTTCAGGACCTCTTGAAATTCTTTTTTCGTGTTCATTCATTCTTTCTTTCTTTGGTTTAGTTATATCTTTCATCCGTTATTTCTTTCTTTTAGAAAGATTCTTTTCTTTTGGTCATTTTTCATTTTTTTTTTCATCTTTGTAGTCATTTTCTTTCTTTTTTCAGTCAATTTTGCTTTCTGTTGGCCATTTTCTTTCATATTTTTTAAGCATTTTCCTTTGTTTTTTCTTTGTTTCTTTCAGTCAATTTTTTTTTCTTTCTTTTGTTTATTTTCTTTTTTTAGTTTTTTCTTTCTTTCCTTTGGTCATTTTCTTTCTTCTTTTCTTTTAATTATTTTCTGTCTTTTTTCTTTCTTTTTTAGTTATTTCATTTCTTTTTCTTTGTTTCTTTCAGTCAAATTTTTCTTTCTTTCTTTTTTGTTATTTTCTTTTTTATTTAGTTTTTTCTTTCTTTTTTCTTTCTTTTTTCTTTCTTTCTTTCAGTCATTTTTTTCTTCTGGTCTTTTTCTTTCATTTTTTTACTTATTTTCTTTCATTCCTTTTTCTTTTTTCTTCTTCGTTCATTTGATCATTGTTTCTATCTTTCGTTCTTTTGGCCATTCTCTGTTTTTCTTGTAGCCATTTTTTTCACTATCTTTTCTTTCTTTTCTCTTTCTTTCAGTCATTTTTCTATCTTTCTTTTGGCCATTTTATTTCTTTCTTTGAATCATTTTATTTCTTTTTTCTCTTTTCTTTCTTTCTTTTTTTCATTTTCTTCTTTTCTGTTTTTTAGTTATTTTATTTCTTTGCCACTTTTCTTTATTTACATGCCTTTTCCTAATTTACTCTTTATTTTTCTCCGGAGCTCGTTCTTTCTCACTGTTTATTTTCTTTCTATTCACTTCTTTCATTCTTTCTTTTGAAATTACCTTTTTCTAATTTACCTTTTTTCTAATATACCTTTACTAATTTACTCTTTATTTTTTTTTAATTTTTTTTTTTTAATCATTTCACCCCGAGCAAGGCGAAAACGCCACTGATGTGCAGGGGGTTACATAAATGTAAAAAGATTAATTAGAAAAGAGTGAGGAGTACAAGCTAGTTAGAAAGGAACAATAGAAAGATGAGAAAGCAGGTGCGATGACAGATACATAGGTGGGGAGAAAGGGAAGGTTATACAGAGGTGGAGAGAGAGCTAGAGGCCAGTGGTTAGTAGATGAGTATTAACTTTGCATTTAAATTTCTGGAGGTTGTAGCCGTCAGGAAAGCAAGAATACGGGAGTGAGTTCCACAGGCGGGAAGTGCGAGAGAGGAAGCTGCAGAAGTAGAATTGTCGTCTGCATTTGGCTAACTTGACTGTGAATGGGTGGGACCCAGTTGCCAGTCTGGTTGCACGGGTAAACACCTGTTGAGGAGGCATCAGTGACTTAAGCTCATCCGAGCAGAAGCCATGAAAGTATTTATAGAAGAGACAGAGGGAGGCCACATTTCGACGATGGGAAAGTGGCTGCAGTCGAGTCGCCAGATCAGTACCTATCACATTAAAGACTCCTTTGGAGCTTGTCAAGAACACTGAGGAGAACGGCAGGGGCACCTGACCATAAATGGCAGCAGTTTTTTCTCCGGAACTCGTTCTGTCTTTCTGTCTTCTTCATTATTTCACTATTCATTTTCTTTCTTCTTATTTCACTTCACTTTTTTTCTTTTTCTCTTGCTATTTGGTTTCATTTCTCTATTTTAACACTGTTTCTTTTTACTTTTTCGTTTTCACTTTTTCTTTTTTTTTTCCTTCAACAATTAATTTTTACTGTGTAAAATGTGGATGTCTTTTCATTTGTCGAAAAAATTGAACCTTTTCCTCAGATGTCTGCCATAGATTTTTGCTTTCTCTATCATCTCTTACACTACATATCTTACCTTTCAGAAGGCACATGGGATATCCAAAGATGCCTTCTAAAATCTAAGCATTGTATTAAGAGGCATTTTCATTATCTTCTTTCTTCGTTCAATGTTCTTTCGCTTTTCTTTTTTCGTTTTTCATTTATTTCTTTTATATCATTCATTTCTTCTGCCGTCTACTGATTTTTACCCTGCTCTAACCTCCACCTCGGAACGAGAAATCGGGGAGGCGAGTTCAAATTCCAGTTGAATTCCTTGGGAAAGGTATTAATTCGTCCCTTCTTCTAGTTATGGGTTAAATAACAGGACAGATTGGGTTCTATGGCTTTGGCTGGCAACCAGTCTACCGCAGAAAGCAATGGTAACCTACTGCGGGATAATCTTCTGCCCAGTCATGTCTCTTTCGAGACATGATCGCCCAAGCGTGTTTCACGTATGGCACTTAACTGACTGATAATAGATGGAAACATGATTAAGGCTACACACTGGGCATAAAGTGGGGGATCATTTTTATATTGTTATGAAGTAATAAACTGATCCCCCACTAATTACGACTTAATAATATAATACATCTCTTCCTCCTCTAAATACAAGTCAAATAGCAGGAGAGATTGGGTTCTATAGCCTTGGTCGGCAACCAGTCTACCGCAGAAAGCAATGGCAACCTACTGTGGGATAATCTTCTGCCCAGTCAGTCACGTGTCTTTCGAGACATGATCGCCCAAGCGTGTTTCACGTATGGCACTTAACTGACTGAACCTCCACCACGCCGTTTTATTTTTCACTTTCTTTGAGTTTTCTATTTTCTTGTTTCTCTTTTTCGTCTTTATTATTATTTCATTTTTATTATAATTCGATTTCTGATATGGTCGCACTGCCTAACAAGTCTGCAGGAAGACCTAAGGCAGGTCCTGGTGTTTTGTATAGCTCCATTTCATGTTTTTTCATATCTCCATTTCATATCTCCCTAGCGTTACATAGACAAAGTTCTCCTTATTGTGTGGGCTGTACTTAACAAGAAAATTTTTTGAATAATTCTTAAGCTGGGTTTTCCAGGGATTCTTTCAATGTGTTTTTTTTTGTTCCATATTTTTATCATTCCAAGTGCACCTTCTGTCACTTGTACGATTCTTGTTTTCATTTTCTGCATTTTTTCTATTTCTAATTCCATGTCTTTATATTTTGACAGTTTTTTGTATTCTTCTTCTTATTATCGTTTATATTATTATTATTATTATTATTATTATTATTATTATTATTATTATTCGACAGGCGTCATCTGTAAATATTTCAAATCATTTGCTGTCAGATTCCGGCAATAGGGTAGACGAGACGAAATTAATATTCATATCACAACATTCGGCATCCAATAGAAAGGTAGACATTCTCTTTTTTGAAAAACTATTTTTTCTTCTCCTGTTTTCTAGATTATATTTTTCTTTCTTGTTTTGGCAAATGTGTATCTAATAACTGAGTATTTGTTTATTGAAACATTATTATTATTATTATTATTATTATTATTATTATTATTCTCACTGCATGACCAGGGTACAAGTTTCCATTGACAGATCAGAATTGGTCGATTTCTTCAGATGTTTCAGATCGATCGTTTTACTATTTATCATTTTGTAATTATGTTATTTCGTGTATTTTTGATTGACTCTTGTTGTCGTTTATATTTAATTCGTTATTCAGACTCATCAACATCTGTTTTTGTAATTTGAACGCAAGTGATTACGAAAGAAGCCAGCAATAATACTGCGTGTCATGACTAAAAAGATCTTGGATAGGTTGAGCAAAAATTATACAAACATTACAGTTGTCATTACGTATTCTACAATCAAAAACCGATGGACAGATCATCACTACAAGTGTACATCTATCTATTCCTACCTGTTCGTATCTATCTATTCCTACCTGTTCGTATCTATCTATTCCTACCTGTTCGTATCTATCTATTCCTACCTGTTCGTATCTATCTATCTATCTATTCTACCTATTTCGTATCTATCTATCTATCTATTCCTACCTGTTCGTATCTATCTATCTATCTATTCCTACCTGTTCGTATCTATCTATCTATCTATCTATTCCTACCTGTTCGTATCTATCTATCTATCTATTCCTACCTGTTCGTATCTATCTATCTATCTATTCCTGTTTCGTATCTATCTATCTATC